>PVIH01003722.1:28187-154630 GCA_004025045.1 Sigmodon hispidus
GATGGCCCACCTGGTAAAGGTGCTTGCTTCCAAGCCTGAGGACCTGAGTTTGACCCTACACCAGGTTCTCTATGGTTGAAGGAGAGATCCAAGTCCTGCAACTTTTCTTGACATTCCTGCATAAGCCATAGCTTGAAACGGTGCACATACACCCTGCAAAATAATAAATGGATGTAAAAAAAAAAAAAATAACAAAGAAGTAACATCGTTCAGAGGCTTTTCCTAACCTCTCAGTTATCAGGCAGCCTCTCCCAACCCTTCTGTCTATCCTATCTTCATCCTGAATATATAGTACAAAAGACAACCTATAATTATTTGGTTGCTACTACTATTATGGTTATTCATCTGTCTCCTGAATAGAGTGTGACTTCTGTGTGAGGCAGGGAATCTGTCGTTTGCTCACTGTGGTAGTAACACATGACCTACATCAGTGCTTGAGACATTACAGGTGTTAAGTAATTATCCACCCAGTGGATGCAATGAATAAGTGAATGAACTAAAATCGGGTGAAAGCCAGGTGGGGCCGCTCCGACCTGTAATTCCAGTTATTTGGAAGGTGGAGGCAGGAAAATCAGGAGTTCAAAGACAGCCTCAGTTTCAAAGCCAAAGTACAAGAAGACTATATATATATATATATGGCAGGTGACTGAGAGGTCATTTCATCTCTGTGTCTGGTACTTTCATCACATCAGCGTGCATCCTGAGAAAAACAAGTCATTGGCCACAATGTTCCTCTCTCGCGCAGCTTCCGATAGCAACTGTTATTGCTATCAGTAGTTTGCATTTACATCAGGACAGTATGTCTTCCAGTCTTTTTATTATTTTGGAAGATCTTAACAAGAATAGTCATCAGGATAGCTCAGTGGATAAAAGTGCCTGCCACCAAGTCTAACCCTGAAGATCTGAACTTAATCCTGGGGACTCACAGGGTGGAGAGAACCGATTCGTCCAAGTTGCCTTCAGTCCTTCACGGACACACACACACATCCCAAATAAATATTTTAATTAAAGTTTTTCTGCATTTTACTGAGACTCACAGAGGATACAGAGTTGAGCCCAGTTCTTTGTCCTATTTAGATTGCAGACAGTGATAAAGGTGACTGACGTTATTCATTCCGTCCGTTTGGAAGCTGCCTCCTGGCAAGGCTGAATGTAACAAGCCTTGCTTGCTCTGTGTAGTTTTCTGAGTCTCACGGGATCCATTGGAGTTCAGTTAAGCGGCCTCCTTGTCTTCACAAACCAAATCCTCCGAACTCTGCACAGCTTCCCTGACCACCCGAAAGGGGGCTCCGTGACCAGGCACCACCACATCAGCCACACCCAGGATCTTCTCCCGGCTCCGCTGCTGAGCAATCGGGTCTTCGCTCAAGGCCTGCCAGGAGTCCTCGTCCCCAAGGCGCTCGAACACATCGCCAGCCACCACCACGATGCCCATGCTGGTGCCCTCCACTACGACGGTCACGTCCCGCTGTCCTCCATGGCCCGGCGTGGCCCACACCTGCAGTCCGGGACCCAATATCAAGGGCTGCATTTCACACAACCCATGAGACAGATAGACGCCCCCGGGAAGGCAGAAGTCATGGGACACTAACAGAGCCGCCCGAGGAAACAGCCCTAGGTTCCCGATATGATCCGAGTGCCCGTGAGTCCCCACAACCAGAGTCACGTCTCCGGGAGCCACCCCCTGCCTAGCCAGGGCTTCCAGCAACGCCTCCCGAGCCCAGGGGCCCCCGGTATCCACGAGGATGGGGCCACGCGCTGCCTCCTCCAGGGCAGTCTTCGCGTCGCCGTCTGTGGTCCAGGACATTGGGCGACTGGAATCCGAGCTCCAGGCCCGGGGCAGGACGAGGGTTACAGTGCCATCAGCACGCACCGCGTCGCCAGCCCCCTGCGGATCCGCGTAGCCCCGCAGCAGAACCATCACCGAGTAGCAGTCGCTGGCCGCCAGCAGAGGAGTCTCACCGTGCAGCGGCTCAGTCCGCACAGGACCACTCATGGCAAGGGAAAGAACTATAGCCAGCTACGGTACCTCCGAATTCCCGCCGCAAGCCCCGACCACTCTTTCCGTTTCAACTCGTTGCCACCCCCGGCTCTTAAGGTGGTACCGCCCTCCTCCCCCCGCGCCTAAGATGGTATCGCCCAACGTGCTTTTGCAGGAGACCTCCCATTCCCAGACGATTTCACCCGGGTCCTATTAGACTTGTAGATGGTAGGTCTTCACCCACCAACATTTTAAGTATATCTTTTCCTCTTTCATTTTAGCCCTAGCCCGTGTCTACTTTGAAACTAAACTATTGTTGTCTCTACGCCTTTTTTCACTTAGAGAGAAAAAAAAAGTCGGGAGGAATTTTGCTCTTTACAAGCTATATAGCTGCTGAAACGCTAGCCGCGTTTCAGTTTACACCATGTGTTGCATAAACTTCAAGGGTTTGTTTTAATGTTTTCCAATACAAAAGGTCTCATGTAGCCTAGACTGGTCCCGGATTTGTTACATAACTGAGGAAGACCTTAAATTCTTTTCTTCTCCACCTCCCAAGTGATAGGATTGTAAATGTGTACCACCACTCTGGTACAGTTGTTTCCCGAGCCCCTGCCAGTATCCTTGAGGTACAAAATTATAAACACCATTAGCTGTTGATAGGAGGCAGGCCAAAGGCTCCACTGTTTTCTCCCCCATCAATACTGTGTGCATGCTTGCAGTAGGACTCAGTCGATTCACATAGAAAAGGTTTAATAGGAATATAGAAAATATGGCACCTGTGAAATATGAAATAGGCTACATGTCTACCCCTCCTAATCTATCAGTATTATTTCACTCTTTGCCAGTGTCCTGTTCTTGATCACAGATTGATGGCATACAGCCTCATGTTTGCAGGCTGTATATGTAGGTTGGTGAGCCTTCCTTTTTGGCTTCTTATTTTAAGACAGGGTCTCATGTAACTCCGGTTGGTCTTGAACAGCCATGTGGCTGAATAATGGCTTTGAACTTCTGATATTCTTGCCTCCATTTCTCAAATGCTAAGATATAGGGGTTGGCCATTACATCAGGTTTTATGTGGCCCAACTCATATCGTTGTCCACACCAATTGAGCTACATCAGTAGCCCTCCTCTGGCTTCTTCAAAGGGTCTAAGTGGCTTTCCCACACCTCATACCATCACTGACCAACTGGTGTGCAGGCAGGGACCAGTAAACTATAGAGAAAAGCTTCAACAACAACAACACACGCTTTGTCAATTAAGTGGCTGCATGTGGCTCATCTCTGAAGGCAAAACTTGGCCCAGCTTCTCTCCACCTTTTTCCTCTCCTGTTGCCATTCTGGGTCCCCGGGATCATGCCTGAGATTATAGGAAAAGGACTGTTAGAAGCCTTGGGAAGGGAGAGTGAGTTTAGAAACCTCCCCATGACCCCTCCTGGAAGTTCAAAGATCCTCTGGGTCATGCTTGGGATTGTCTGAAGTCTTGGTTATCTCCTCCTCCTCCTCCTCCTCTGCCTTCTCATGCCCATCACTGATCTTCTCCTTTCCAGTCCAAGTTTCTTGTAGACAGGCTAGGTAGACAAGAGAAAACAATTTCCTCTGTTAACATTGGCGCTAGGGGAAGCTGGGAAAGAGAGGCTTGGGCCTCCACACTTACCAGTTTCAGAGGCTGGAAGCACATGACCTTCGCAGAGAAAATGCTGCAGGGGCTGCTCCTGGTGGTGGAAGTACCAGTCTCCCACAACATCTTCAAATTCCTCCAGCATTGTCTCACACTGGTGAAGAAGAGAATCTGCTCACACAGGCTTTGGGAGACCTCTGCTTCTCACTCCCTATTTTCCTTCTCCATTGACTGCCTTTCAAGAGTCGGGCAGCCAGGAGGTTACATCTGCATTACTAGATGTGTGATTTTCTTCATTCAACATTTACCAGGGTCTAGTACTATCTAATACCTAGTGCAGCTACTCTGCTAGGTGGCAAATGCCTGTAATCCCAGTTGGGAGGTAGAGGCAGAAGGGTTGTTATATTCAAGCTCATTCTCAACAACATAATGAGTTACAGACCAGCCTGGACTACCTGTAATCCTATCTCAAAAATTCAGTGTGTTACAAATTCTAGCCTGTAAAGTGGGAACTGGTAACATCACACCTGTGACATGAGAATAAAACAAGTCAGTAGTATTTGGTCCAGAACCCAGGACATAGTCGAAGCCCAGTGGTAGATATTATTAGCCTTACAATATACTTCTTTATATGCTTTTGGGCCTGCCTTAATAAATGGCACAGCTCTCCCTCTCTGCCTTCTCCCTGCTCAGAGGTAGACATCCACTACATCAAATCCTAGGATTTAATGCTTCTCACCTCCCTGCACAGAGTAGCATCCCATCCTACCTGCTTCTTGAGGAATGTGACCTCCACGCTGGGCTCATCCCATAGCTCCAAAGGGATTCCCAGATCCACCTTGACTCCCTTCTGTAAGAGGCCTTTCAGTGTTGCCATGGTCTGACTCTGACCCTGAGGGATGGAAAATCTGGTATTCGTCCAATCTACCCCTTACCTCTTCTCCCTTTCCACCATATCAGCTTCATCAACTGCTGGAGACTCTGTGGTGGGAGTCTGGCAATAATAGGGGAAGACTGGCAAATATTCCTTGAGGATCTTATATAGGTCTCTGCTTCTGAGAAACAGGGTCCTGGGCTGGGGAGAGAGCTGAGGTGGTACAATGCTTGGGGACCTTAATCTAATCCCCAGAATTTACATATATATAATATAAATTACTATTAAATAATTATTATTTATTAAGTAATTTTAATTTATTTAATTAATAAATTAACTTTTATTTATTAAAATAAAATGATTTAATGAATAATTAAATATTTATTAAAAGAGGCTTGGTGGCATGAGCTTACATTCACAGCACCGAAGACCAACAGACAAGGAGATTCTTGGGGTTCTCTGGCTAGCCGGCCTAGCTTGCCTGGAAAGTAAGTCAGTGAGACCCTGTCTCAAAAACCAAGGTAGAAGCTGGGTGTGATGGCACACGCCTTTGATCCCAGCACTTGTGAGGCAGAGGCAGGTGGATCTCTTAGTGTGAGGATAGCCTGGTCTACAAAGGGAGTTCCAGGACAGCCAGAGCTGTCTCACAGAGAAAACCAACCAACCAACCAAGGTGGGTACGGCAAGATGTCTCAGTGGGTAAAGGTGCTTCCCACCAAGAACCCACATGGTAGAGGGAACCAGCTCCCACATGTTGTCCTCTGACCTCAGCAGTATGTTGTGACACATGCTCACACGTGAAATAATTATGGAAAAACAAGGTGGATGATTCCTTGGGAAAAACACCCCAAGTTGTTCTCCGATTTCTCTACATTCACGATCACATACACACTCACATACCAGGACACATGCAAAGCTTTGGGGGCAAAAAGGAAACCAGCAGGGCCCTTCCTAGGATGCCTGACCTTGGCATATCTCAAGGAGCCCTTGCGCTCTGCATGAACACTGTAATCCAGGATCCGCTCACATAAATTCTCCAAAGCCTCTTCCAACCTTGTCTCACTGTGGGAACAGGGAAATAAGACTCCATGATGTTTCAGGAATCAGGCAGCTCCTCTGAGGTTGGTTAGAAGGTGGATAAGCACAAAGACTCACGAAAGGCTGTAAGGTACATGTCTCTTCCTCTTGCCTGTGTCCAGCACCTGTCCCAGCTCCAGTACTTCTCGAGATCGGCCAGTGCGACTCAGCTCTTCTTGAAGCTCCATGCTCAGCAGCTTACACACTGGTAGTAAGAAGATACCCAAGGGGATGAAGACAGGTGCCCACACCCAGCATTGTTCTGCTCATGACCCAAGGCATATAAGCATCCCATCTGGAGCCACAATGGCCAGAAGAGGATACTGATTCAATCTCAGTAGCTGTGTGACATTTGGCTGGCTGTGTCTCAATTTCATCATCTCTAAAACACAGATAAGACCAGGTCCCTTATAGAAGTGTGATGAAGGTTTTTTTTTTAAAAAAAAAAAACTTTTATTTATTTATTTGCCTTAGTGGGAACTGGGAACTGAAACTACAGACAGTTGTGAGCTGCCATGTAGGTGCTGGGTTTGAACACCGATCTTCTGGAAGAGTAGTCAGTGCTCTTAATCGCAGAGCCATCTCTCTAGCCCCCAAGGTGTGATGAAGATTTAAGTCTATCAATATATGTAAAACCCCAAAAGTCAGTTAAGAGCACTGGCTGTTCTTCTGAAGGACCTGAGTTCAATTCCCAGCATCCACATGCAGCTAACAACTGTAATTCCAAGATCTGACACCCTTACTCAGTTATACATGCAGGCAAAACACCAATTCACGCAAAAAAAATAAAAATAAATATTAAAAAAATTACTATTGAGCTACTTTTCTATGTATACGAGAGTACCAACAGCATAAAAACCCATCATGACGTGTCCATCATCAAACACTTATAGTATGGAACTGATACATAAACAACAATGATACTGTGGCAGTGCTCCAGCCTTACAATCAAGAAACCTGTTTCCAGGACTGGTAAGATGGCTCGGCAGGGAAACGAACCTACTGCCAAACCTGATGAATCCACATAATGAAAGGAGGGAACCAACTCCTCCACGTTACTCTTACATACGCAAAATAAACGTAATTTAAAAAAAAAAAAATCAAAGAGCTTAATCTCACCAGAAAATACAAAACAAATTCAAAGGTCACCTATTCTATTGTAATTTCAGTAAGAATAAACATTTTTTTCCCACCATTGTCTTTCCCAGCACCTGATCTGGCACACAGTGGACTAGGTTCTCAAAAGAAAAGTCTCCTATAGAAGTGACAAACTGAACAGGGATTTTAAAAAAAGACGTGCTTACACTGTGCTACAACCTCAGATACACGGGTCCTCCCTTTTCCTCCAGGGACTTAAGAACAGCAGGTGATAGGTAAAGCAAGAAGTCTAAAGGAGATATTTGTCAAATACAGAAAGAATCAGGTGGTGGTGGCGCAAAGGAGATGAATCTCTGAGTTTGAGGCCAGCCTGGTCTACAGAAGCCCTATCATCATAAACAAGTCCCAGGAGAACAGTGGGACAGAAGTGCAAAAAGAAATCAAAGATTAGAATCAAGTAACGAGTAACAATGTGAATAAAATGCAGTCGGGTGTAAGGTGAAGAGAAAAAGAATCTAAAGAAACGCAGATGTCTCGGAAAGGCAACAAACCAGGGAATCACAGGGTATTCCGTGATCTGGCTCCCTCCAAGTAGAGGGAACGGGGGGGGGGGGGGGGGGAAGGGGGGGGGGGGGGGGGGGGGGGGGGGGGGGGGGGAGAGGGAGTTGGGGGATGTGGATTCACTAATACAGCTATAAAATTCCTACGGTACACTTCAACTGCAAAGCCTCACACCGATGAGCAACTTCTAAGTGGTGTAGTGTCTCCATCTTTTGTTTATGAGCTTCAGCTACTGACTTACTCACCTTTAAACCCCTTAAGGGGGCCATCAGGGCTGTAATTTGCGAGCGTCTATGCCAGGGCGGGACACAGGATGTCTAGAGTGTATGAACCTTACACCCCACCCATGCAGGCTGTCCAAATTTAGGTCTGGTGGTTAACAGGGCCGAAAACGCAGAGAGGAAGATGCTCGGGAGAATCAGCTTTACCCCCTTTACAGATTCTCAAACTACAATTCCCACAATCCATTGGGGACAGGGTCTGCAAGAAAAACCCAGCTCCTTCTGAATGCCGCCTGGGAAATGTAGTGTCACCCTAACCCTGGTTCCCTCCCTTGTTCCCATTCAAGAGTTACCAAGCTCCCAAAGAACCTCTTCCAAAATGGTCGAGTGGACCATTTATCTTAATCTATTTGATTCAGCCTAGAGTTAGAGAGGCAAGAAGTGGGACAGACAGATGCAAATAAGAATAGCTCCTTTTTGGGGGCTGGAGAGATGGCTCAGCGGTTAAGAGCACCGTCTGCTCTTCCAGAGGACCCGGGTTCGATCCCCAGCACCCACATGGCAGCTAACAACTGTCTGTAGTTCCAGTTCCAGGCAAAACACCAAGGCAAATAAATAAATAAATAAATAAAGTTTAACAAAAAAAAAAAAAAAAAAAAAAAAAAAAAAAAAAAAAAAAAAAAAAAAAAAAAAAAAAAAAAAAAAAAAAAAAAGAATAGCTCCTTTTGTATATACCTTCGCATTTGCTGGGCAAACGTTCTGTGTCATCTTCCTCCTCTTTCGTCATCTCAGCCCAAGCACTGTACGCTGCCAGGAAGAAAAGCAGTACTTCCAACCGCACAGGACCCATGACAAAACGCAGTCCACACACACACACACACAACCAACCACTTCCCTTCGGACTAACTTTTGGAAGGCAGCTGGCCCTTTAAATTTTGACGCAACGGGCCACGAGTTTTAAAAAAAAAAAAAAAAAAAAAAAATCCATCGTGGAACTGTCCGCGCATGCTCAGAGCTAGACCGAAAGTGGGTGGAGCGTCATGGCTCTGGGCTTCCCCGCCTCAATTTTGTGGCGCCTCCTGAAGATCCTGGCAGCTGAGTAGTGAAGACACGGATTGAAGTAATTAAAATATAATAATATTATCTTTACACATATATGTAGAATGTAATTTTTATATAATTTAAGACTGTGAGACGAGATGATCTATTTTGACTTAGGGAAGACAAGTAATAGGCTCTTGGCTTCTGCCAGGACCTACTCCTGCCAGGGGGCGGGGCCAAGATGGCGCCGAGCGCCGGGTGAGCGGCGCTGTGGCAGCGGTGAGAGGCTTTTACTGCTCCCAGTGCTTGGCTGGCGGGGGAAGGTCTGAGGTGTATCCGGGAGGAGACCCTTTGAAAGGGCCCATGTGAGAACTGGGAAGAGGACGGTTGGTTGTGTGTCCGCGCTCGTGGGGACTCTGTGCGTGTTTGCACTGGATGTTGGGGAGATGTAGTGGATTGTGAACCTCCTGTAGTGCTGCTGCCCGGGGAAATCTTCGAATCAGTTCTCTTCTGAGGAAAATGGTGCACAGATCTAGCTCAAGTTATCCGCCCTCTGAGAAGTCTTCCTGTCGCTTCCACTGATCTGAGACGCTCCTGAGGCTGTTAAGAGTGTTTTATGAACCCTTAGTGGCAGAGGGTACCGCAGGGGACTGGGACACGACTACTTGTATACCTGACACCAGGTACAGAGTATGTGCTGAATAATTGTATTCCCTGTAGACAAGATTTAACAAAAGTCCGAGAAGACCTGGGATGGATGGCTTGAAAAGAACCAGTGCCCTTTGGCTTCTTTCCCCCATCTCCGTAGCACTCAGTTCTGAACACTCTTGAGGTTAATCTTCCTGTGTCCAGTGTCAGGCAAGCTCCTTTCCCTTTGACCACAGAGTAAACTCTAAGCTTGAGTCTGTGTCTTTTCATTTTGGTAATTGTTATACCAAGTATTTATAGAACACTTAACACCTTTAAGACTTAAAATTTATTTATTTTAACAATGTCCCAGGTATCAATCAAATAGGTCAGTGAACATAACAGACATATTCCTTTCCATTGGTGAAGTCAGGATGATAAACAAGAAGAAATGCTAGCTAGGCTTGATGCTGCACAGATGTAAAAGGCAGGAGGATCTCAGTTCAAGGCTACAGAGTGAGTTCCGGACAAACCTCAACAACTTACTGAAACCCAGTTGTAGAGGGGTTGTTTAACATGTAGAAGGCCCTAGATTTAATCTAGAGTGAGATTATGTGCATATATGTGTGTATACATACATATGTATGTATTTATACATCTGTATCTATATGTACATATATATGTATATATAGTAGGAGTTAAGGTCAATGTTGTCTACTTAGTGAATTTGAGGCCAGCTTAGGCTATATAACACCTTGTCCCTAAACAGAGGGGGATGGGGTCATGTTGCAAGTTCACTTGGGAAGACAACAGCAAAAGCTTTAAAATCAAGTGCATGTCTGTCAGATTTAAAGGACAGCAAGAATGATGTGACAGGGTAAAGTGGAAGAAGGAAGGATAGGTGACCAGAGATAGGATGAGAGAAAGAAAATTGAAAAAAAAAAAAAAAAAACTCACTTTAGACAGGAACTTATTGCGTAGCCCAGGCTGGCCTCAAACCCACCTACTTCAGCCTCCAGAGTGCTGGGACTACAAGTGTACACTATCCTGGTATGATACTTAAGCAAGTTCATTGAAATTAGAAGTGTTAGCCCCAACACATGGACAGGAGACAGTTTTTAAGGTAGGATTTTGGAAGGATTTTATGGTAAAAGGGAAATCATTACAGCAAAGAAATGGTAATCTATTTTATATTTTGCCAGCAGCACTTTGGTTTTAAGGAGTAAATGTAGGGAGACTCAGATGGAAACAGAAACACTGTGTCCAGGGGTTTTTAGAGTTCAGCAGGTGACGGGTGGTGGTCACCTGGGCCAAAAAGGATCTGGTTGAGCTGCCTGATCCATTTTGAAACAGTGCTGGGATTCAAACCCAGGCCCTTGTGCATGCCAAGTACTCTACCACTGAGCCCTTCCCTGGTGGATTAGATTCAAGGGTTCAGATAGGAATGAGTTGTGTTGGTGGTGACACATGCCTATAGTCCCAGCACCTGGGAGGTCTGATAGCAGTGCAATCAGGAGTTCAAGTTCATCCTTGACTATTTATGGAGCAGGAGCCCAGCCTGGGCTACAAGAGGCCCTACTTCAACTACTACAGAAAAGGGTAGTGATGGCACACACTTTTAATCTCAGCACCCAGGAGGCAAAGGTAGATAGATCTCTGAATCTGAGGCCAGCCTTTCCTCAAGACAGAGCAAGTTCCGGGTAAGCCAGGGCTATACAGAGAATAGCCCTATCTTGGAGGAAAAAAAAAACTGGTGTGCAGATGCAGCTTAATTATCAAATGTGTCCCCAGCACCACAAACACTGGGTATGGAGGTGCATGTCTATAATCCCAGCATAAGGAGGGTAAAGGCAGAAAGATTCAGAGTCAAGGCTGTCCTTCATTACAGAGTTTGAAACTAGACTAGGCTACAGAAATCCTGTCCCCAAAAGTAAGACAAAACAAAACAAATTGTTACTAGTCATGGCAATGTCTGTGTATAAATTCAGTGCTTGAAAAACAGAAATGGAAACCGGATGTGATACATACCTTTAATCCCAGCACTTGGGAAGCAGAAGCAGGTGGATATGTGAGTTTAAAGACAGTCTGATCTACAAAGTGAGTTCAAGGACAGCCAAGACTATTACACAGAGAAACTTTCTCAAAAAGCCAAAAATAAATAATTTTTTTTAAAAAAATAGAAGAAAAGAAAGGCAGAAGCAGGAAGCTGGGATTAGAAATGTCTGGGCTACATAGTGAGCCCCTGTGTCCTAATAAATAAATAATAAAAGGACAAACCAAGTTGCTGGGTGATAGCATTGCTTTGAAGATGAGCTGAAGTTGAAGCAAGTAGGGAGAGAGCTCAGGTTTAAGCTTTGAATTGTTTTTCTTTTTATCTTGCCCCATCCCGCTACCAGTGGCTCCTTCTCTCCACCCTGGGGTGGCATCCTTCCAGGGACAGGAGTTGGAATTCCAGCATGGCCGAGGAGAAGAAGCTGAAACTCAGCAATACTGTGTTGCCCTCCGAGTCCATGAAGGTGGTGGCAGAATCCATGGGCATTGCTCAGATTCAGGAGGAGACTTGCCAACTACTGACAGATGAGGTCAGCTACCGCATCAAGGAGATTGCCCAGGTAACCCTTGTGCCCAGCTTTGCTTTGTGTTTAAGAGCCAACTTACTATGTGACTGAGGATAACCTTGGATTTCTGGTCCTCCTGCCTCCACCTCCCACTGCTGGGATTACAGGGTGCACCACCATGCTGTCTGTGTGACGCTGGGCATTGAACTTGGGTCCCTATGGATGCTAGCCAAGCGCTTTACTCCCTGAGCTATATATTCCTCAAGGTCTTTGATTAACATCTCTTCTCCCAAACCCCTAGGATGCCTTGAAGTTCATGCACATGGGGAAACGACAGAAGCTCACCACCAGTGACATTGACTATGCATTGAAGTTAAAGAATGTGGAGGTGATTTGGAGGGACAAAGTGGATAGGCGGCTTCAGAGTGGGGAGATGGTGCACATATAGCCATGCCTCCCTTGGCTATTTCTCATGTCTTTCTCTGTCTCTCCCCATATAGCCACTGTATGGCTTCCATGCTCAGGAATTCATCCCTTTCCGTTTTGCCTCTGGTGGGGGCCGGGAACTCTACTTCTATGAGGAGAAGGAAGTGGACCTGAGCGATATCATCAACACCCCCCTGCCTCGGGTGCCTCTGGATGTCTGCCTCAAAGGTGGAGGGAGGGTAGAGCTGGGTGTGCAGGGAGGAGGGAAAGGGGACATGTGATTGGGAACAACTGCACAAGTGAAGAGCAAAGGACGTCCTCCGGTGTGAGATCCCTAGTGGATCACACACCTTCCTCCCCAGAGTCCATGCCCAGGAACTCAGCTTGTCATCTTCCTTACAGCGCATTGGCTGAGCATTGAAGGCTGCCAGCCAGCTATCCCAGAGAATCCCCCCCCAGGTAACATTTTCATGCCCAGAGCCAAGCCTCCTGATCTCCTCCTCATCCCTGGTCCTATGGGGCTCCTCCTATCTTCTCCTCACTCCTGTAATCCCTTTCCCACCAGCACCCAAAGAGCAGCAGAAGGCTGAGGCCACAGAACCCCTGAAGTCGGCAAAGCCAGGCCAAGAGGAAGATGGACCTCTGAAAGGCAAAGGTCAAGGGGCAGCTGCAGCTGATGGCAAAGGTCAGGATCCAGGCCAGGCCCCATCCTGCCCTTATCCCAAAGCCAGATGGTACTCAGTGAAGTGGGTGAGGTCAGGAACAAAGGAACCCTAGGAAGGCCTAGAAGCCTAGAGAAGGGCTACGTGTTGTGCTGAGTGCTTATCCTGTATAAAAGCCTCTTCTGGAGCTTGCTTTTGTGGTACATGTGTGTACACATATATATGTGTGTTCCTGTGTCAGGCATAGGTGTATATGTGTGACCAGAGATCATTGGATCATCCTAGCTATCAGTCCTCATGTGTAGTCTTGTAGTCTACCTTGGGTTTTTGCTGTTGTTGGTTTTTTGCTGTTGTTGGTTTTTTTTTTTTTTTTGAGACAGGGTCTCAGTGGCCTGGAAGTTTTCAGTTAGGCTAGGCTGACCAGCCAGCAAACCCCAGGACCCAGGATCCTCCTGTCTCCACCTCCTCCTTGGCTTTTTTTTTTTTTTTTTTTTTTTTAAGTATGGTTCCAGGCATTGAACTCAGGTCCTTGTGCTTATACGACAAGCACTTTACTGATAGAGCTGTCTCCCCAGCCTGAGCTTTCTTTTTCAAGCCTGTCTCCCCGATTCACACAGGAAAAGAGAAGAAAGCACCTCCCTTGCTGGAGGGAGCCCCTTTCCGCTTGAAGCCCCGCAGCATCCATGAGCTGTCTGTAGAACAGCAGCTATATTACAAGGAAATCACAGAAGCCTGCGTGGGATCCTGTGAGGCCAAGAGAGCGGTAAGCCTGCCCTCTGGCCTCCTTTCACACAGACGGAGAATCCAGAGCAGTAGTAGTTTTCCTGTAATAAACAGTCTTGCCTGACTCATTGCCCCCTCCAACAGGAAGCTCTGCAGAGCATTGCCACGGACCCAGGGCTCTATCAGATGCTACCACGGTTTAGTACCTTCATCTCCGAGGGGGTGAGAGAACTGGGAAAGGACAGACCCAGGATGAGGCTCCAAGGAAGGGAGGTGCCAAGGGGTGTCCATCTGAGGGGTTCTCTTTGCATTCCCCCACACCATCACTTTTCCTTCTCCTAGGTTCGTGTGAATGTAGTTCAAAATAACCTGGCCTTGCTCATCTACCTGATGCGCATGGTGAAGGCCCTGATGGACAACCCCACGCTATATCTAGAGAAATATGTGAGTAGTCTTGCCTACCTCCTGTCTTTTCCAAGGTCAAGGCCCTTTCTGCTGACCATACCACAGGTCAGGTATTGTATCAGAACTGGCTGATCTTGTCCAGTCTCCCTCAGGTGCACGAGCTGATTCCAGCAGTAATGACCTGCATTGTGAGCAGACAGCTATGCCTGCGTCCGGATGTGGACAATCACTGGGCACTCCGGGATTTTGCTGCTCGTCTAGTGGCCCAGATCTGTAAGCATTTTAGCACAACCACAAACAATATCCAGTCCCGGATCACCAAGACGTTTACCAAGGTGAGCGCTGAAAATGTATCAGATGATGCAAATAACCCCTCCAGGGTTATCCCCAGGAAAGAGCTTCACCCATCTGGTAGTGAAAAGATAGCCAGAACATAGGGCAGAACCTGGAGCCAGGGAGACTGGGTTCAAGGGACTTGGACCTCTGTGTTTCTAGGTGATGTTAGTCCTTAGCATTTTTTTTTTTTTTTTTTTTTGGAACAGGGTTTCATGTACCCCAGGCAATAAATTAAACTCTGTAAATGGGGATGGCTTTGAACTTTTTTTTTTTTGAGACTGTTTCTCTTTGTAGCCCTGGCTGTCCTTGAACTCACAGAAATCACCCTGCCTCTGCTTCCCAAGTGTTGGGATTAAAGGCATGTGCCACTGCTGCCTGGTAGCTTGAACTTGTAATCCTCCTGTGTCTGCCTCTGTGCCAGGATTTCGGGCATGTACTACCAAGCCTGGTGCAGCAGTTAGCCTTTCTAACCCTTTTCATCTGGGTCTTTCTTTCTCTACAGAGCTGGGTAGATGAGAAGACTCCGTGGACAACTCGATACGGCTCCATTGCCGGCCTGGCAGAGCTGGGACACGACGTCAGTGCCCAGGGAAAGAGCTGGGAGGGGGTGGTCACATGTGGGGTGGGGAGACGTCTGGGACCTTCTGGTTTGCTTCTCCCCTTCCTTCCCACCAGGTGATTAAGACATTGATTCTGCCAAGGCTGCAGCAGGAAGGGGAACGGATCCGCAGTGTCCTGGATGGGCCTGTGCTGAGCAACATTGACCGTATTGGAGCAGATCATGTGCAGAGCCTTCTCCTGGTGATTAGTCCCACTATACCCTTCTTTCTTCCCAACAGCTTCACTCCCGGCTCCCAAACACACTACAGTGTTTAGCAAGCACGAGGCACATCTTAACTCTTACTCTTCAGAGGCTAGCACTGTGTTGCAGTTGGAAAGCTGGGCACAGACAGAAACAGGCCTTAGCAGTCACTAACTTCTGGACTGCACTGCCCTCAATCCTGCTTCTGTCTCACCCTTCACAAGTCATATGGACACCTCATTTATGTCATCACTAAATACAGCAAATACTATTCATACCAGACTATCTGTATGAAAGGAAAGACTTTGTTTTTTGTGAAGTAGACCAGGCTGGCCCTGTGGCAGTCCTGCTGCCTCTGCTTTCTTGAGTGTTGAGACTACAGCGGTATACCAGCACACTCCCTGAAATTATTCCTTTTTATTTTTAAAACATTTTTGTATGTCTGTATAATGTACACTGTGTGTACAGGTACCCACAAAAGCCAGAGGAAGGAAACAAATCTGGAATTGGAATCCCAGGTAGTTATGAGCGACCAACACCTGGAGAGCAAGTGCTCTGAACCCCTGAGCCCCTCCCCCTTCCTTTTTGTACCTGTGCTGCTGGGATTTGAACCTAGGGAGACATGCTTGTTTTCAAAGCACTCTGAGAAATTCCATCTGCTCAGGCTAGCCTAAAGTTCTCTATGTAGCTCTGGCAAGCCTAGAACTCAGTGATCCTCCTGCTTCAGCATGAGTACCACATAGATAAGAACCACCACACCCAACTCAGATGCGTTCCTTATGGGAGAACTGTAGCTTTTGACTGTGGCCTCAATAGTAGCAATGGGTGAGCTCTCTCACATTTGCTGCCGAGTAATAGCCCTCACTTTGCCTTCTCTGCAGAAACACTGTGCCCCAGTACTGGCAAAGCTGCGCCCTCCACCTGACAATCAGGATGCCTACAGAGGAGAATTTGGGTCCCTTGGGCCTCTTCTCTGCTCTCATGTGGTGAAGGCCAGGGCCCAGGCTGCTCTACAAGCTCAGCAGGTCAACAGGACCACACTCACCATCACACAGGTGAGCTGCTGAGGGAGGAGACTGACAGGAATGTGCAGGTTTGGGACAAGACTTGCCACAGCCAGCACCTTAGGGAGCCTGATCCCACTCCCACCCTCAGTGAACTGCTAAGAGCAAGCACAACCCAGGTCTGCCTTCAATGCTGACATTTTCTTCCCGTGTGTCTTCATAGCCTCGGCCCACACTGACGCTCTCACAGGCCCCTCAGCCAGGGCCTCGTACCCCTGGCTTACTGAAGGTCCCCGGCTCCATTGCCTTGCCTGTCCAGACACTGGTGTCTGCCAGAGCTGCTGCTCCTCCTCAGCCTTCTCCTCCTCCAACCAAGTTTATTGTAATGTCCTCAGCTTCCAGTGCCTCATCCACCCAGCAGGTATGTAGAGCCAGGGGGAGGGATGTGAGGGGCACCTGGGGAAGCCTTCAAGTGAAGGCCTCAAGCCAGCAGCAGTCTCCTGGATCTGCACGGGAACATGGGAGCAGAGGGAAGCAAAGACAGCGTGACCCCAGGCCTTCAGCTTTGAGACAGACACCACACTCCATAGTCACACTGCCTTTCTTTCTCTCCCAGGTCTTGTCCCTCAGCACCTCAGCTCCTGGCTCAGGCTCTACCACTACCTCTCCTGTCACCACCACAGTTCCCAGCGTGCAACCCATCGTCAAGCTGGTCTCTACCGCCTCTACTGCACCCCCAAGCACAGCCCCTGCTGGGCCTGGCAATGTTCAGAAATACATTGTGGTCTCCCTTCCCCCAGCAGGGGAAGGCAAAGGAGGCCCCCCTTCTCATCCTTCTCCAGTCCCTCCTCCATCTTCTTCACCATCCCCGCTTGGGGGCAGTGCCCTCTGTGGGGGGAAGCAGGAAGCTGGAGATAGCCCTCCTCCAGCTCCGGGGACTCCAAAGGCTAATGGCTCCCAGCCTACTGGACCTGGCTCTCCTCAACCTGCTCTGTGACCTCCTCTTCTGCAGATTCCTACATGCACAAAGAACATGTGAGGGAGGAGGGAGTAGGCTGTTTCCCCCAGTGACTTTCTTTTTAGATACTGTACAGGAAGTTCCTCGGAATAAAAGTTGGATTTGTACATTTGTGAGCCTCGCTGCGCCACATACAACAGAAAGGGTGAGTCTGTGGAATCTTCCTGGTCTTGGGACTCTTCCTGTCCAGATCCAAAGCCACAAGAAAGAAAATGTCCTCTTCCTTTTCAACTGTCTGCTGACTTTGCTGTCCGTACCACGGTTTGGGAGCTTCAAATCCGAATCACGTAGGCGTTGCTGTGGCTCAGATGTCGCACCCACTTGTGAGGGTTGGCACTACCACAGGCGCTAAAGGACAGCCTAAGGAAGCGAACCTGGAGGCCAGAGCATGTGTGCCGAGGGAGTTCAAAGGAGAGGCTGGCAGGACCCAGCCCTAATGGGGGCGCTGAGGGGGAGGGCCCATGGCTGGGAGGCCCCTGTGAGCCAGGGACATCCATCTATAAGTAAAACAAAAGATGTGAGGGTAGACGGCTACATGGTACCAAGACTGCTGTTGCCGAGGTGTGTGAGGATAGAAAATGCTTACCTGGAAAAGGCCTGAGAGTTGAGAGCCTCCCTGTACCCGGGGCAGGTCCCAGTGGAGGGCTCCTTCTACCAGCTCTGCCTTCTGGTCTGGGCTGCTCAATTCCTGAGACAGGCTGGAGGGTGGACAGGAAAGATGCTGAACTGAGTGGCTACTTCCTTGGTAGAGCAGAGGCTCTTCCCAGGGAGTCCTCCCAGCAAGCAGGCTGACCTGACTACCCCTCGAGGCAGGGGAAGGTGCAGATGAATGTTGAGAGCTTGACTGCAAAGAGGAAAAGAAGAGTCAGCCCCAGGATGGCAGTGCCTTACCCTGTTTGCATTGCTCTTGAGACAGCATGCAGTTGAGGATGACTTTGAACTTGTGATTCTCTTTCCTTTAGTGCTAGGATTACAGGTATGCACCACTACACTTTGTGTGGTGCTAAGGATCAAATCCAGGCTTTGGGGATGCTAAGCAAGCATTCTACATGTCGCTCTGATCTACATCCTCAGCCCCTGCTCTGTTCCTCCTTAATGTCCCAAGAGGAGTTCAGCACAGATGCATTCCCTCTGCTAACCCTTTCCCAAATGTCACCTCTCACTCAAGTGGAATTTAAAGTTGGTGGATGCAAACACTGGTTTGTTTTGAGATGGGGTCTCATTGTAAAGCCCAGACTAGCTTCAAACTAACTGGTGATTCTCCTGCCTCAACCTCCCAACTGCTGGGATTATACGCACACGCCACACTACAGAGCTATAATGGACCCACCTACAGGAAGAATTAGTAGGCCCTTGGCCCTGTTTCCTGTCCTATAACAGTTGAACCTGGGCTTGAGTAACCCCATTCTTTTTTGTGTTTTGTTTTTTGAGAAAGGGCTTTATGGGAACCAACTTGATCTCAAGCCCCCTATGTATTTGAGATTGGCCTTAAACTCCTGATCATTCTCTATCTCCCAAAGGCTCAGATCTTAAGTGTGTGCCACCATGCCAATTTGACCAGCCCCAACTTACCTCTTTGGGGGCAGGTCACACCGTAACTTCAGGTAAATCTGGAGCCTGGAAAAGGTGACATACAATTACTTACATCACATCCTATTGGCATTCCATCACTGCTTATCCAGGGCCTCCGTGAGAGGCTGTGTAAGTTGTACTCTTAGAAGGAAAAAGGCTGGGCTGGAGAGATGACTCAGCAGTTAAGAGCACTGACTGTTCTTCCAGAGGACCTGAGTTCAATTCCCAGCATCCACATGGCAGCTAACAACTGTCTGTGGTTCCAAGATCTGACACCCTCACACAGATATACATGCAGACAAAACACCAATTCACATAAAATTGAAAAAAAGGAAAAGGGCTGTGATCCATCCCAACAACACTAGCCAATACTTTGTCCAACCTGTGTCCCACCTTTCCATATTAACCCCAACCCTTCGAGAAACTAGTCTCACCGGCCTGAGCCTCGGTCCCATTGCACAGAGGGAAAGAGTCGGAAAGGGAGTGGTGAGGGGAGGTCATCAGAGAGTTGGTATCTCATCACAGTCAGCTGAGGCCAGAGAGGAACAGGTCAGCGTGGTCATGCACTGGCACTGCCTCCCTCCCCTCTGGTGGATGGAATAGACCAGGCCCCTGAATCTGACCTCGCCCTGAGGTGGCTGCAGGCGCAGGATCCGATGAGACTCAAACTCATCTAGGTTGACAGAGCTATGGAATGACACCTCATCAACTCGAATTCCTGGCCCATAACCTGCAAAGAGAAGATGGCTCTTCCAACCTGTGTTCAGAAGGGAAGAGACATTACCAACATCTCTCCATATTGTAGGAGAAAAAAAATCCCTATTTCCCTTACCTCTCAGTTCAGACTTTCCCACACAAAATTCTTCTGTCAAGCCAATATACATCTCTGTGGGAGGAAAGGCCATGAGAAAAGGGCATCTAAACCACTGCTTACATCAGCAAGAAGCCTGTGCCACACTTAGCCATAGGTCCTCACCAGAACCGCTAGGAAGGAAGCTCTTGAGTCGTATCTCTCCCTGGACATCCACCTTCAACAATGAGCCCTGAGGGTGGGAAGGAAGTTAAGACTCTGCCTTCCCCAAGTACCATTTCCCTTCAACTCCAGGGGTGAGAGCCCAGACTTACATTAGATGCAATCAGTACAGACAGTCTCTCGACCACATCTAAAAACACTTCATTCTTCAGGCTCTAAGAGAGAGAGGATGCAGGCATGGTGACACATGCCTGTAATCCCAGTGCTTGAAAAGCTGAAGCAGGAGGAATACCATGAGTTCAAGGCCAGCCTGGGTTACCGGGTGAGAATCTGTCTCAAAAAACAAAAGAACAGAGACTACAGAGATGGCTTAGTCAGTACATTGCTTGCCATGTGAATGTGATGATCTGAGTCTGATCCCCAAAATGCATATGAAAGTTAAGTGTGGGGATGCAAGCCTATAATACCTACACTAAGGAGAAGATACACAGATCCCCGAGGCTCCCTGGTAGGTCAGCCAGCCTCATCGAAGAACCCTAGGCTAATGAAAGATCCTGTCTCAAAGAAAGTGAATGACATTCCAGAGGATGATATCAAAGGCCTAATCCTTTGGCCTCCAGACAGCTGCATGCACTGCACATATACATATACATGAATAAAATAAAAAGAGGTAGTAGAATGGACAGGGTAGTTGAAACCAGGGATAAGAGAAGGAATACCGGGGCTGGAGAGATGGTTCAGTGGTTAAGAGCACCATCTGCTCTTCCAGAGGACCCGGGTTCGATTCCCAGCACCCACATGGCAGCTAACAACTGTCTGTAGTTCCAGTTCCAGGCAAACACCAAGGCAAATAAATAAGTAAATAAAGTTAAAAAAAAAAAAGAGAGAGAGAGAAGGAATACCGTGCCAAAGGAGTGAAAATGTAAGCCAAATTCTTGAACTCTGGGGTATTAGAACAACAACAAAAAAAATATCAAGTCTGACCTCACTCATCTATCACTTACCTGGTCAGAGCGACTGGACAACACAGGGCGACTGGCAGCACTGCTTGGGGCCACTCTGTTTTGCTGTGTCTCTGCCCCAAACTGTAAAGCACCCAAGGCAAACAATCCTCAGCTTTGATTCTCATAGCCAACTCTCCTGTCCCCTCCTCTTTCCCAGCTACTGACCAATCCAACGCTGCTGAGGTCAAAGAGGCTGAAGGGCTTGCTGACCACAGCTTCGGTTTGGATGAAGTTCCGCAGCATTTCCGTGGATGTAGTTTGCACATAGCCATAATCCTAATGGACAGAAAGAGTGAAATGGAGTAGATTTAGCCTCCTAACCACAAAACTCTACAACAGAATAGAGGACACTTCTCCAGGGTAAGGGGCTGGAGAGATGGCTCAGTGGGTAAAGGGCTTGCTGAGCAAGTGTGAGGACTTGTGGGAACTCAGTCCCCAAAACTCAAGTGAATAAAGCTAGACATGATATTGAGCATCTATAGTTCCAGAGTTCCAAGATGGGAGATGGAGACAGGAGAATCCAGGAAGTTTGCAGGCTAGTTTAGTGCATGTACAATTGGAGAACTGAGACCTTGCCTTTTTTCTCTTTATCTTTTCCTTTCTTCTTTCCCCGCAATCTTCCAATTTTTCAAGACAGGGTTTTTCTGTGTAGCATCAGCTGTTCTGGAACTCACTGTAGACTGGCCTTGAACTCACCTTGAATTCACCTGCCTCTGCCTTTCCAGTGCACCTGGCTTCTTTCTCCAGTTTTCTTTTGAGACAAGCATGTAACCCTGGCTGGCCTCAAACTCATTATGTAGATCAGGCTTGCCTCAAAATCAAAGTGATTCATCTGCTTGTGGGTGCTAGTATATTAAAAGAATGCACTATCATGACCAGCAAATGACTTTGTCTTGAACAAGATAAAAGGTGAGGACCAATACCCGAGATTGTCCAACAGAAAAGAGAAAGAAAGAGATCTTGTGAGGTATTTCAGCTGGAAAGCCAGCCAACCTGAGTTTCAATCCCAGGGACCCAGACAGTAGGAGAAAATTGTCTCCAGCAAGTTGGCCTCTGAACTCCACACATGTGCAGTGGCATGGGCAACCACACACATACACATAAAAAATACATAAATTTTTTAAAAGAGGAAAAGTCTTTGGGCTTTACCAGCACTTCATCCAGGAGTTCGTAGACAAGAGCCACATTCCGAGAAATGGTTCCCTCACTGAGTGAGCCACAGTAGTCACCCAAGAGGGTGGCTAACCTAAAGAAACACAGTTGAGTGCATGTGACTAAAAAGTCGAGTGCCCTCCTTCTTAGGTGCCCGCCCCAGCCCCACTTACCGGGAAAGCAGCTCCAGGAGGCTGAAAGGAGAGACGTTTTCTGAGGTTGTGGCCACCAAATAGAGACCACTATGTCTGATGTGAATGAAATGACGATCATCATGATACTGAGGTGGAGTTGGGGAGAGAGGTATTACAAGACCAGAATTGCAGGAATGTAGCCCGAGAGATGGCACCCTGAGGTTGCTACTAGTGACAGGAGGAAGTGTGACTTTGAGCAATCCCTGAGACCTCTGAAAGACCTGACCTCCTAATGTGTAACCTACCTCTGAGTTGTTGACAGTCAAGAGATGGGGGTGAAAAGGCTCTGTTTTTGACATTTAGTTAGCACTCAACACACTTTGGACAACTGTATCCCCTCTCCTCCCTGGAGGAGCTTCCTTGTCAAGGGAGGGATGAGGCACCCACCAAACTCCAGTCTTAAACCCCTGCTCGCCCGCCACAAGTGGTTACCATGACAACCGGGGACTCGCCTCCAGGCAGTCCCGTCAGCTTCCGGTAAAACAGCTCCGCCACATCACGACCACCACTGTCCCCGCGGACTGTAAGGACGGATAGTTAAGGAGCAGGCAATACAGAATGACTCTGGGCTCGATTTCTACCAGCTACTCCACTCCGTCTCGAGGGTCAAGGATACAGTCTTTGTAGATGAGCGGGTCCCCCTTGGAGGACAGAATGAAGAACTGGGAAATCATGGCGGTTCTGGAGACAGACGAGAAGACCGTGAAAGTTGAACCCACCCCGCCCTGCGGTCGCGGAACAAAAGGACGCACAGGAGGCTGGCGCTTTAAGAAACACTCCTCCCACACCCACACTGGCCAAGCAGTAATTTTGAACCGCGGGAAACCGGGTGCCCAACCCGCCAGGGCCTGGCAATCTCTCTCTGGCCCGCCCCTTCGCCCTGTCACTCAACCTAGACTCGTCCAGTGATTGGTTAACGTTGGATGCCCGCAGCGGTTAGGGGCTCCCTTTCTGATTGGCTCGTACTCAGCGGCACGGGTCACGTGGGTGGGGACGTTTCGCGCCAATTTCGGTTGGTCGGCTACATCGCGGCGCGCGTTCCTTCTGTGTGTCCCCGGAGTGAGACTCCTCCGCTCGCTAGTTCCTTTCGCACGGTCCCGGTACCCGGCTGCGATGGCGCTTAAGGACTACGCGATCGAGAAAGGTGATATGCTATGGGGCTGGGAGCGGCGTTCTTCGAGGGAAACCTCTCTGCCTACACCTGTTGAAGGAGCTGGAGTCTTCGGGGGGAGCTGGGGTCTGAGACTCTGGGAACAGGCCGATTGCATGGCGGGCATCAGGATGGAAGTGTGGCGGGCATCAGGATGGAAGCAGCCCTGCTTGGAAAAGGTGATGTGGCTGTGTGAGGGGAAGGACCCAGCGGAGACCACAAAGAGGAGAGACACTCCCGAGACACACTGGATGACGTGGGTCCCCCAGGACGTGGCCTGAGGGCCCGGTGTCCCGGCCCTGTCTTAGCTTTTCGGGGCGCTAGAGAATTCCCGCGTCTACTCAGACGCGCCGGAGTTCGGAGGCGGGGCTTGACGGGCCGCTACGCGCCGGGATTGGTTGTTTTGGGCCGCCCTCCAAGCGGAAGTAGAGGCGGGCGGAAGTGGCGCTACTCCATCGGAGGGAGTGTCGTATGTAAACAGTGTCCTTCCGCGCGGTGGCCTCGGAGATAGCCGCGGTGGGTAGGGGCGTGTCTGGAGTTGGGGGCTGAGCGCCCGGCGGCGAGAGGTGGCAGGGAAGTGGACTTGAGTGGGCCTTTGGCGTGCTGGCCAATCGCCACACGGCCACCCGCCTCGGGCGGAGGAATCCTGAGCTGTGAGGCGGCTGGAATCTGGGCCCATGTGCTTCTTTGTTTACTAAGAGCGGAAGCCGTGGCGGGAGCGGGCTGTGGGGTGCAGAGGAGGCCTAGTGGTGGACGTTCTGGCGGGAGTAGAAGAAAGTTGTTCTGGTGTAACGAGATCTGAGAGTCTTGAAAGTCGATTGTGTGCTTGCTGAGAGAATTGAAGAAACCGATTCTTAACTAAGGCAATGAGTGAAATTCTCTTGGAAGGTTGGAGTAAGACTTGTGACTGCCCGGGGACCTGTATTCTTCCTCAGGTAAAAGCAGACTTGTGAAAAGGAGTACTGCCTACTGTGGGGAGAACTAGGTAGGCTTGTTTTGAATGTTCGTTTAACTATTTAATAAGTCTCAAGTGAAAGTGGGCTTCTTAGGTTTCCGTTAAGAATTTGAAGGATTGGAAAGGAAGATTGTGTCTGAATTACTTGGTACATTACTGTGTGTGTGTGTGATTACTGTGTGTGTGTGTGTGTGTGTGTGCGCGCACACGCGCGCGCAATAGTGTTACACACTCTTGGAGATTCTTCTCTTAAAACTTGTGGGTGGGCCCCAGAGACTGAACTCAGATCGTCAGGCTTGGCAGCAGTGGTCTTTACACCTCACTGGCCCCTAAGATTAGTTTTTCATTTTACATTTCTTTATAGAAAAAGTTAAGAAGTTCCTGCAAGAGTTTTATTATGATGATGAACTTGGAAAGAAGCAGTTCAAATATGGGACCCAATTGGTAAGTCCCAGGGTTGGTTATAGGGAGTTGGGGGTGGCATGTAAGAACTTGTACCGAGTGCCTACCTTGTTACAGCAGGTATGGTTATCAATGAGTGGCTTGCTTTTGATTGTTTTGTTTTTAGCTTTGCGATTTGTTGTTTTCTTAACTTGAAGTTGTGTTTTTGTATATGTATTTGCTCACGTGGGCATGCCATAGCATGTGTGGAGGTCAGATGAACAATTTTGGGGGTCCATTGTCCCACCATGTGAGTTCTGGGGATCAAACACAGTTCTTCAGGCTGGGTGGCAAGTGCCTAACCTGTTAAGCCATCTCTCCCATTCCTGGCTCTTGGTTTTTTAGGGACAGTATTTGTGTGGCCCAGGCTGCATACAAGAACACCTTATGTAGTTAAATAGCTGGAGTTGGCTTTAAGTTCCTCATTCTCCTGTCTTGCGCATCCCAAGTGCTGGGAGTACAAACACAACCATGCTAGGCTGTAATGACTGTTTTGGCAGAGCAGTTGCCTGGTATGTGGGTATTACACCATGTTCATAAAAACAAAGTGTTTTTAGGAATCAGAAAGTTCTCTCCAGAGTTGAAAAGTATCTCTACTATGTTCTTTCCTCTTTGGGCGATGGCCAGTGACTGAGATGAGCTTTTATGGGTGAGGTAAACTTGACTTTAAAGTATTACTGTCTTTTCCTCACTCCAGGTTCATCTGGCTCATCGGGAACAAGTGGCGTTGTACGTGGACCTAGATGATGTAGCTGAAGATGACCCTGAGTTGGTTGACTCCATTTGTGAGAATGCCAAGCGTTACTCAAAGCTGTTTGCTGATGTTGTACAAGAGCTTCTGCCCCAGTACAAGGAGAAGGAGGTAGGTTGTTGGGTTCTAAGCTCTTCTGCCTGGTGCCTTTTCTTTGTCTATCCTGCCCTCACTTTTTCTGTCCTCTTTAGGTGGTTAATAAAGATGTCCTGGATGTTTACATTGAGCACCGACTGATGATGGAGCAGCGGAGCAGAGACCCTGGGGCAGTCCGGAACCCTCAAAACCAATATCCCTCGGAGCTTATGCGTAGATTGTGAGTGTCTTTGTGGGTAAGGTCTGGGATTTGTTCTCTGGGCCTTACTGACAAACTCTTTTTTTTCTCTTAGCGAGCTGTATTTCCAGGGTCCGAGTAGTAGTAAGCCTCGAGTGATCCGGGAAGTACGGGCTGATTCTGTGGGGAAATTGGTAACTGTGCGTGGAATTGTCACTCGTGTCTCTGAAGTCAAGCCCCGGATGGTAGTAGCCACATATACTTGTGATCAGTGTGGGGCAGAGACATATCAGCCGGTATGTATACAATAGGGAACAAGGAGATACTTGTCTGGATTTATTGTTCTTGTAATAATTGTTCCACTGATTATAAACTCATTTTCTATGACTGTTACAAAAAATGGCTGCAATATTAATTTTTAATTCTTTGATGGTGATCTAATCTCTCTGGTTTTATCAATGTTTTGCTTAACTCAATATTACAAGGAGTTCTTATATTTTCAGAATGTCTCTCACAGTAGAAATGAGTCCTGTGGTGATTGTAAGAGGCTTTTGATTTCCTGTTTCCTTTCTCATGTCTAGATTCAGTCTCCTACTTTTATGCCTCTGATCATGTGCCCTAGCCAGGAGTGCCAAACTAACCGCTCAGGAGGGCGGCTATACCTGCAGACTCGTGGTTCCAAATTTATTAAATTCCAAGAAATGAAGATTCAAGAACATGTGAGTTTGGGGTTGTGGCTCCTGCGGTCATTTATGCTTGCTTTTAGGGAGAAAGTCAAAGGAAGAGGATAAGAGCTCAGCTTTCCTCCCTACATCTTCTGGGTTGGGCTGGTTGAGTCTTAACCATAAAATGGGCTGCTGGGTCGATGGTCTGTCGATCAGGTCCCCGTCTGCTTCACTTGTCTTCTTGTCTTTGTCTAGTGTGTCCTGTGTTCTGTCCCCTAGAGTGATCAAGTTCCTGTGGGAAACATCCCTCGTAGCATCACGGTTGTTTTACAAGGAGAGAACACAAGGACTGCCCAGCCTGGTGACCATGTCAGTGTCACTGGTATTTTCTTGCCAGTCCTGCGTACGGGGTTCCAACAGATGGCACAGGTGAGGGGATTTTGAAGTGAGGAAATAGTTCCTTTTCTGCCTCATCCACCCACTTACTCTTCACACCCTTAGAAAAGGAAAACCAATAAGTTGGAACTTATGATTGTTTTTTTAAAAAAAAAAAAAAAGAAAATTCTTAGGGGATCTGGTGATGGATAGTTTACAGGGAAGCCATTCTTCTGCCCAGGGTTTACTTTCAGAAACTTTCCTGGAAGCCCACCGAATTGTGAAGATGACTAAGAGTGAGGATGACGTAGCTGGCGCTGGAGAGCTGAGCAGGGAGGAGCTAAAACAGATTGCAGGTAAGAGGCCACAAGGTCAGGCTGATAGTTGAGTTTTGTCCTAGCTTTTCTCCTGAAGAAAGTGCTGTGACTTAACTTTTTGCAGAGGAGGATTTCTATGAAAAGCTGGCTGCTTCTATTGCTCCGGAGATCTATGGGCATGAAGATGTGAAAAAAGCATTGTTGCTCCTCCTAGTGGGTGGTGTAGACCAGTCTCCTCAAGGCATGAAGATCAGGGGTAAGAAGGGCAAGAGAGAGACTTTGAAGTTGCTTGGGAGGATAAAAGTAAGAGTTGGTGACTTGGCTTCATGGTTGTCACTATCTTAGAAGAAATGGTGTTTGTGGGAGGAGAACCAGGTCTCAAGTGTTCTTCCCTGTTGACAGACAACTGGGTTGAGCATGGCACTTAGGCTTCCTTTCCATTTCCAGGAAACATCCACATCTGCCTTATGGGAGATCCTGGTGTGGCCAAATCTCAGCTCCTATCTTATATTGATCGTCTGGCTCCCCGAAGTGAGTGTGGGCAAGGATAGGGCTTAGTGTTTGTTTGAAACACTAAGTAAGACCTGGAAGGCCTGGGAGAACAGTTCCTTTTTTCAACAGTCTGCTATTTCTCTTTGCAGCTCAGTACACAACAGGCCGGGGTTCCTCTGGAGTGGGGCTCACAGCAGCTGTGCTGAGAGACTCTGTGAGTGGGGAACTTACCTTAGAGGGTGGTGCCCTGGTGCTGGCTGACCAGGGTGTGTGCTGCATTGATGAGTTTGACAAAATGGCCGAAGCCGACCGCACAGCCATCCATGAAGTAATGGAGCAGCAGACCATCTCCATTGCCAAGGCAGGAATTCTCACCACACTCAATGCCCGATGTTCTATTCTGGCTGCTGCCAACCCTGCCTATGGGCGATACAATCCCCGCCGCAGCTTGGAGCAAAACATACAGCTTCCTGCTGCTCTGCTTTCCCGATTCGACCTTCTCTGGCTGATTCAGGACCGTCCTGACCGAGACAATGACCTCCGGTGAATGAAGTACAATACCCATAGAGACAGCCTGTTTTGGTGGTTTGGGGGCGGGGGGGATAAAATCAGAAAGCCACTCAACTTGTGTGCATGGAGACATCAAACACTATTCCTTGTCCACAGTTCTTAGGGAGATGGGAAGTTGGGGCTGAGATGGTAAGGGTTTCCTGGGAGGCCTGTCTCTGCCATGCTATGGAGAAAAGGTAGAGCTAAGAAGGGGGTCCTGAGTCAGAACTTTGGGGTGTGTAGCTCATAAGAATGTTGCCTGTGTTCTCTCCAGGTTAGCCCAGCACATCACCTATGTCCACCAGCACAGTCGACAGCCCCCTGCCCAGTTTGAACCTTTGGACATGAAGCTTATGAGGTAAGGGTAAGGAATGAGTCCAGGTCTCTCACTTGCATAGCCTAGCCACATAAGACAAGGCATTACTAGAAGCTTTTTTTTTTCTGGTTTGGGATGATGGAGCAGTGGACTATAATCCTAGCCACTATGGAAATGGGAGGCTCCTTAGAGATCTATCTTTTGGGAATGTCTCCAAAAATTACCCCTTCCTTACCATGATCATCATCATCATCCTGTCCCAGGGATGAGGCAGATAAAGCTTGTTGACTATGTCTTCTTCTGTGGCATAGATAAAAGACTCAGGGCATCTCAGTGATCTAAGTTTCACTTGGTCTCCTCTGTGACAAGTTCAGAGGGGCTAGGTTATCTCAATGCAGTGGGTTTGTGTTGCTTTTGCAAGTGTCAATCATTTTCTTGAAAAGTTGGAAGTTACTTGAGCACTGGCAGCGCCGTTTGGAGAAGTCCCTTGGTAATGCCCAAGCAAATAACTGTCTACTTCCTGCATAGAACATTGAGTATCTAAAGGGCATGCCTGTGTTCTGCTTTCCCACAAGCCTTGTTTCCCCACAGACGGTACATAGCCATGTGCCGAGAGAGGCAGCCTACAGTGCCTGAATCACTGGCTGACTACATCACAGCAGCATATGTGGAGATGAGGCGAGAGGCCCGGGCCAGTAAGGATGCCACCTATACTTCTGCCCGGACCCTGCTGGCCATTCTCCGACTTTCTACCGCTCTGGTGAGTGCTGCATCCCTGTCAGCTGGAACCTCACCTTAATGGCCCTCAGGCTGCCTCCTCCTTCCCTCCCAGCAGCCCTGCTGGGGCTAAAGTGCTGACAGTGCAGATAGTGGTCCTCTGTGCTACCGCACTGTGGGTACTTGCTGCTCCAGCAGGGCACATACTACACCCATGGAGGGAAAGGCTGCTTGCTACTTAAATCCAAGAGGGGCACAAGGACTTGCTGACTTCCTGATGTCCTAGATATATATGGTCTTAGAGATCTCTATTCTGTCCTTCCCTCTTGGACCTTAGTCATGGGGGCTCCAAAGTGCTGTTCGTGCAGGTAGTGTAATTACCTGACCTACTGCTGAGCTAGCACTTCCCGAGCCCCTAGGACACAACCTCTCTGACAGTGGCCCTAGCTGAGCTCCCCAGGTTCCATGTCATAATGGGGAACCTAGTGGAGTTCAGAAGGGTCTGGTCTCCCTCACAGGACAGCTGAACACCCACCGGGACTGGCCAGTGTTGAGAGGCGGAGACTTGGGCAATTGCTGGAAGCTGCCCTGGGCATTGCACTTGTCTCGGTCTGACAGTGCCGGCCCAACACTGCAGATGGTGGGAGGCAGGGAGGAGTCCCCATTTTTGTTCTATGAGTAGGCAAACATGGCTTGCCCAGCCTTGAAGCCAGAGCAAAGAGGAGCTTTGATTTCATCCCCCCTCCTCCCCTCCTATCCCCATCTTTTCCCTGCCTTCCCCCCTAGGCTCGTCTGCGAATGGTGGACATTGTGGAAAAGGAAGATGTAAATGAAGCCATAAGATTGATGGAAATGTCAAAGGATTCTCTTCTAGGTGAAAAGGGACAAACAGCTAGGTGAGTGTTTTAGTGAAATTGGGCCACATGACTGACTTTATTGAGCTGATCACTAGCTTTGTGGCTTCTGCATTCATATAAACGTACAAGTTTGCCCTCAGAATTTTCATGCTGATTGCTATTCTGTTTGCTTAGCCCTGCACTTGGATTGACGGTTTTCCTTCCATGTTTCAGATCTCAGAGGCCAGCGGATGTGATATTTGCCACAGTTCGTGAATTAGCCTCAGGGGAGCGAAGCATCCGGTTTTCTGAGGCTGAACAGCGCTGCATCTCACGTGGTTTCACACCAGCCCAATTCCAGGCAGCTCTAGATGAATATGAGGAGCTGAATGTCTGGCAGGTCAATAGTTCTCGGACACGGATCACTTTTGTCTAATGGCCTGCTTTTAAGGCCCTGCTGCCCACCCCAGAGCTTGTGCTAGATGCCCCAGAGAAGATCCCATTTCCCATGCTGCACTTTGTTTATTCTGTTTGTTAATAAAGTGTTCTGATTGCTGGCCTGGCTTCTGTTAAGGTAGCATTGGGGAATGAGATAAAACCCATTTCCTCCTATTCAGTTCATGATTCCAATGCAAGTTTCTGCTGTAGCTGGCCACATGCAGTAATGTGTGTGACAAGGACTGCATGGAGCCTGTGGAGTTCTTGGAACTTTCTTTCCTCCCCTAGTCCGAAGTGCTGAGCCTTACTAATCCAGCTGGGAGGCATAGTGCCAGGATGAGGTTCAGGGCCTCTTTAAATCTTTTTTTAGTTCCCACCTTCCTTAGAGGGCCTTGAAATGAGAGGTGAAGGATCACCTAAAAAAAGTAGCACCTGGCACAAGAGCTAATGCACTAAAGAGGAAATTTCACAGATGGGTTAAGGTGTTAAGGCTGAAGACCCTAAGTCATTCTCCCTTGGTACTTTTCAGTGTTCAGGACCAAGGATTTGGTCATTCACAAAGATGAGCTTGGTTGGTAACCTCCCTTTCTAGCTTGGGAAAGCACTCTAGTCATTTCTGTGGGTTGGCCTATGTAAACTGAGATACCACATTCTGCCTGTTTAGACAGGGGTTACCTTGAATCATTAAAAAGTGGGTAGGTGGTTGAAAAGTACTGGTGAATGTATAGATTCTGCCTCTGAGCAAGGTTGCCTGGAGGATTCCAAGTTGAGAAACCAGTGTGGTGCCTGGTAGGACAAAGCCACTGGAAGGGCTGCTGAGGGGCTGCTCTTTTATTGATGACAGATTCTCTAAGGGGAATGTAGTGCCCAGTCCCAAAGAACAGTTGTCTGAGCCCTGTACATCATCCCTTCCAGAACTCTCATCAGAAAAACAGTCCCCTCATTCGCCTGCCGATGCCTTGTCGGTCGTAGAGGACGTTGAACTTGTTCACAAACTGGTTCATTGTGTTGCACGTTTTGGTGATGGTGCCGAGGTAGGCCATGAGCCCCACATCATTGCATTGCTGGGAGGGAACAGAAAGAACCAGTTCCCCAGGGATCTTTCACATTAGGGCCAAGAACAACCCTGAGTTTCATCTCTTGCCTGCAAGAATGATGTGAGCCCCACCTCCCCATCGGGTGTTAACACTCACATCATAAAAGTCTGTCTTGAACTTGTCTGTGCTGAGAACCGGAAGACAGTGACAGAGGGCATAGGCCTCCCGCAGGATCTCATGGTTGAAGGGAACCTCTCCTAAGGATAAAATGAGGCTGCACTGATGTGGATGCTGTCACTTCTCCAGGAGGGAGGAAAACAATGGTTAAGAATGACAAAGAGGCACCTGTCCTACCTGCTTCAGAGGCCTTGACATATTCTAAAATGAGCTTCACACGGCTGTGCAGCATCTTGATGGCACTATGCTGAGCTATCAGGTGTTCAGCCACTGCAGGGGAACAGGTCAAAAGAATGAAGGTATGTGACTGTAACCACCCCATACTTCCAAAGAATTCACCTTCCTTACCAGTGGAGTTCTCCCCACTGCCTGTGGCTGTCATCCGGGCTACATGGTCTACACCGATACGTTCTGCTTCCTCAGTGGCTAGGGTGTAAGTGAGCTCAGCAAACAGCATCGTGGCCTGCAGAGGAAAGGATTCACACAGAGGGAGAGTCAGAATGGGATTGGGAAAATCCCATTCTAAGGCTGAATACAAACAAGGCTTAGTGGGTAGAGCACTTGCTGCACAAAGCTAAATGTGGTAGCCTGTGTCTAATCCCAGCACTCCTACAGCAAGATGGGAAGTGGAGACAGAACTCCCAGAAGCTCACGGGCCAACCAGCCTGGCAAACAAGGTAGAAAGCTGAGATGGACATCTAGGGTTGTCCTGGGGCTGCACACATGAGCATGGCATGCAGGTTAAAGTAGAATTTGAAGGTCTCAGGGTAGGTATTACCTCTCCATTGATTATATCAATGACAGACTCAAAAACGCTGACAGGAAGCTGTAAAACAGATACAGACAACTCTTACTAAGAGCAAATGCACTTGAACTCACAATCTTCCTCAACCTTGTGAGTGCTAAGATTAATTACAAGTATATTACCATGCTTAGCTCACATTTTCTAATTTTACCCTAAAACCTACTGGAGCAGTAAGTTTAACCCACATTACATATGAAAATGCCACTTAAGAGATGATGTCAAATAACTGATGGGCAAATAGCAGTATGGAGATTCAACTCTAGCATTCTCTAATATAGATGATGTCAGAGTAAATTACAGCAGAGCATGAGAATACAAAACAGGAATAGTGGTAGATGATTGAGACAAAGGGGACCCAAGGTCTGCAATACTCACATCTGTGTGCTTGGTCATGGGATTCAACTTGAGAAAAAGGGGGCTCTCAATTATCTCGCATACCTGGAGGAAAAGACAAGGCCCAGAAAAAGTCAACTTTTCTTCCCTTAGTCCTCTGTTCTCTTCCTCAACATGAACACATTTGAGCCTGTATACCTGCTTATGGACGTGGATGTCGGAGGGGTCAGGTGGCCCCCCTGTGGTATACCAACCCAGAAACTCCAGCTCCTTGAACACCTGTTTAACTGGAGAAGGGGCCAGGGAAAACAATATTTTTTTAAACCGCTCTTTCTCAGTTTCATAGACCTGGTGTTTTGTTTTTTATTTAACTCAACAGCTCTTCCCTCCCTCCACAAATGCTGGCTTAGTTTACAATAACTAAACCTTTCTGTTCTGCCATCGCTCATCCTTTACTTGCTGAAGATAACCTTTTACTTCTGATCCTCCTGCCTCCAGGTCCTGGTTTATATGGTTCTACCCACTGTCCTACATCCCCAGTCCATATATCTTCAAACCAACCCCCCTCCCCAAAAAAATCTTCCCACTTCCCTTTCCCACCCACTTCTGTTCCTCTCTCACACTGCTCCTCCTTGGTGTAATAATATTCTTTGTCAATGATAATCTTCTCTTCCACGGTGTGGGACAGCAGCTCAAAGGAGTTCATCACTTCGATATTTCTCCCCTCCTGCTTCCCGATCAGAGCCCCAATCACTGAGAGGAGACAAGCACACGTTAAATAGGTGAGGAACAGGCATCCAAAACCTTTCCTAATAACCTGAGGCTTCGAGGTCGGTGTGAATCAACGACTGGGGAAACTAATTTGGAAGACAGGAGAAAGTGATTGGAGCAGGTCTCCCAAGAGGGGAGGGTTTGAGATTTACACAAAACACTCACCCTGCATAGGCCGCCCCTCCTGGGAGCGCATGCGGATCCAGTGGTCTGAGATATTGAGAATGACAAGGGGATGAAGAGCGACGGAAACACTCCCAGTCACCCCGGAGGCCATCACGCTGGGGACTGTTAAAGGTGAAAGGAAAACATAGCGGATGAAAGCCCGGGCCCACACATTCTCCCTTAGACATGGGAGGAGGACCGGCAGAACCGGGCCGTCCATCCCTGCCCGCAAGTGATCCAGGGAGAGATGCCGCTTCTCCCAGGTTTAAGAAGTAATCAAGATACCCAGCAAGGGCGACTCCAGAAGTCGCTCCGCACAGCCCGTTACCTGCTGCATCCACCTCCATGCCGCTGCTGCCTCCGCTCCCGTTCGCCGCCGCCGCCGCCGCCATTTTCCCCGCGCCCGCCAGCCACGGCCCGCCCCCTTCCTTCCCGGCTTCCGTCGGTGAGTGGCGCATGCTCAGTAAAGTGCTTGGTGCTGTTGAAGGGCGGGGCGTCTGCCAGTACTTGGTAGCCTTGAATGTCCAAATGTGTGTGATGCTATCTTGCTGTTGCTGATACCGGTTCTCATGCAACCCAGCATGGCTTTGACCTCTGTGTTGTGTATCTGAGGATGCCTCCGAAGTTCCTGACATCACCACCTGTAATGCTGTGATTACAAGGGTGCACCAACGAGCCCCTGGTACTTCATGCTCAAACCACAGAGATTCTGAATCACTATGCCTTGGGTCAGCCCGAAGTCACTGGAGAGTAGGGCTGTTAGTTTCCAGGGCTCAATGAGTGCGCTGTACATACCAGAGACAGCGAAAATTGTAACCAAAAGGAAGCAAAGTTGTTAGGAGAATGAGGAAGGCAATCTATTTAAGATATTAAAATTTTTCATGTCGCATGTAATTTGTATGTAGGGACTTGGCCATTTGATTGTTGAGATAGGATCTCACTGGGAACTTGCTATTAGAGCAGGCTGACTTCAAACTTAAAGAGATCCACTTGCCTCTGCCTCTTCAGTGCTACGATTAAAGTCGTGCACTACCATGCCCAGACTGGCTAGCTTATGTATGTACTGGGGATTTAAACTCAGGTCCTAACACTTTACTCACTGAGCTATCTCCCCAGCTGTGACTGCTTTTGACCTGTTCAGCTGCTTCTTCAGTTGCATGGTAACCTCCTGACTCCTTATGCAACCTAGTGAGTGCTATTGGGAGGACTTTGGACACAGTGGGATAGGTGCCAAGTGAATCTGGGATCACTTTGGTGTGAGTATCTGCTGCTTACAGGCAGAACCTCTTCATTGATCAAGCAACCTCTACCACTTTCCAACCGTCAAGGAGTCATACAGAGGACTCTAGCCAGCAGATGAATGGGAGCAGAGGAGATATAACAGGAGTTGGATGCAAGCGGCAACCAGAAAACCATACAGGAGAAGACTTTATCCTGCCTGATTGTGCCAACAGGGAAGGTGGAATATTGTGGTAGTTTGAGTAAGAATGGACCCCAATCCCAATAGGCTGGAGAGATGGCTCAGAGGTTAAGAGCACTGGCTGCTCTGTCAGAGGACCTGCATTCAATTCACAGCACCCACTTGGCAGCTCACAACTGTCTATAACTCCAGTTCCAGGGGACCTGACACTCTCACACAGGCATACACGAAGACAAAACACCAATCCAAAAAACAAAAAAAAAGTCCCCCCATTGACTCATGTATTTGAATATTTAATCACCAGGGAGTGGCACCACTGGAAAAGATGAGAAGGATTAGGAGGTGTGGCTTTAATGGCAGATGTGTGTTACTGGAGTTGGGCTTTGAGGTTTCAAAAGCCCATACCAACCCAGTCTTTCTCTCAGCCTAAGGGTCAGGATGTAGCTCTCAGTTACTGCTCCAAAACCTGTCTGCTGCCACTCTCCTGGCCGTGATGACAATGGACTGATCCCCAAAACAGTAAGCAAGATCTCAACTAAATGTTTTCTTTTTGTAAAAGTTCTCTTGGTTGTGGTGTCTCTTCACAGCAATAGAACGATGGCTAAGTGTTTCTAGTTGGATCAATAAGTGAGGCTGAGCATTCTGTTTATATAGCCAAGAAAGAGTATTTGGCCCATTCATTCATACTGGGCTGATTATAGTAATTTGTTTACCAATCACAGTCACTGAAGTGTGTATTTTGACCAATCATGACCTTGTACCAGTTCACAGTAGTCCTTCAGGACTCCCTTCCTGTCAAGGTAGAAGTGACTGCAGATCTGTATACAGTTCTTTGGGGCCTATGACAGCAAAATATCTGGAAGCAACTGTGTCAAACACCTAGCTGGAGCTAAGTTTCAGAAGCTTGGAAAATCATCTGCAATCTTTACACAACTATCTCAAAGCCTCTGTTGAGTGTCCCAGACAGCTGATGCTAGCATAAGGGTTGTCCGACTAACTGTGAGGCTGGTAGTTCTTTTGCTCAGGGCAGCCTGGGCAAAATTAGATGCTAATTTGAGAGTAAAGTTGCCCTGTTCCCAATGTCTGGTTGCTTACAGGAAAAATAAACATTAGGGAGTTTTTATACTATAAACTTAAAGAAGTTACCATTAGAAGAAAAACAAGACAAAGAAATGTTAACACTAACAGCATTTTAACACTATTTAACAATGTTTAACACCAGTCTAGGGCCTGAGGAGAACTAGGTACCCTTCATCTTCAATTTCATCTTCAATTTTCAGATTTTCATAATGTATAGGAGAACACTTTTATTTTTTTTTTTTTTTTTTTTTTTTTTTTTTTTTTTTTTTTTTTTTTTTTTTTTTTTTTTTTTTTTTTTTTTTTTTACTTTATTTATTTATTTGCCTTGGTGTTTGCCTGGAACTGGAACTACAGACAGTTGTTAGCTGCCATGTGGGGGCTGGGAATCGAACCCGGGTCCTCTGGAAGAGCAGCCGGTGCTCTTAACCACTGAGCCATCTCTCCAGCCCCAACACTTTTATTTTTTACTTTATTTATTTGAATGTGTTTGTGTGTGTGCACATGTACACGCACACACATAAACACAGACTCATACACTCAGGCATGCCACCAACTGGAACTACAGACAGTTGTGAGCTGCCATGTGGGTGCTGGGAATCGAACCCTGCTCCTTTGGAAGAGCAGACGGTGCTCCTAACCGTTGAGCCATCTCACCAGCCCCAATGTTATGTTTTCTAAGGACTTGATCATTATTTCAATTTTTTCAGGGTCCTCTGGGGATGCTATCACCGGCAGGCAACAGGAACAGTCTAGAGAATACAACACTCACATTCGGTAGTTTTTGGTCATTCGGTGGGTTATGGATGTTTGTCATTATTTAAAAGTGATATAGGAATATAGGCTAAAAAGACAACTATTCATCTCAAATGTTTTACATTGGCATGTATTTTTTATGTCTAAGGTTATTTTTTGCTAGAACATACTGTACATACATTTCTATCTTGTTTAAGGTATTGTACCTATGCATCTCAATTAACAATACAATATAAATTTCTAGTCCTTGAACATTATTATTACAAACTATTTAGGATAATAAAGAAATGCAGGTTAGTAGTTAGTCACCTATAACAATCAAACTTGTAGTCATGTTAAGTATGTTTTCAAGGTTAAACAAATATTTTAGACAGGTAGGTGATCTTCAAATGCTTCAGAGACCTACAGAATATGGCAATTAAGATGTTTAATAATCTAAGGGGAGCTGGAGAGATGGCTCAGAGGTTAAGAGCACTGACTGTTCTTCCAGAGGTCCTGAGTTCAATTCCCAGAAATCACATGGTGGCTTACAACCATCTATAATGACATCTGGTACCTTCTTCTGTATACTCTATGCATAATAAATAAATAAATAAATGTTTTTTTAAAAAAGATGTTTAATAACATAAGGCTTTTCGTGACAGTGATACAAAGCTGTTCCTGGCAGCACCAATCTACTTCATAAAAAGATGATGGGTATCAAAGAACCTCCATATGGAGTTTGCTTTCATTTGGTAAGCTAGCCATTTGGGCAAGAAACTAACCTTGCCTTGACTGCTTGATAGTGTGCTGTACAAACTGGACAAGCAGGACACAAAGAAAAAAGACTGCCAAACTTTGCCAAGACAAGGTGGGACAGTCCTTCAAAATTCTTGTTTCATAGAAAGGTCAGTCAGATATTCTAGGCCTGTAGGGTGAAGGTGGATGTCCCAATGGTTCAAGGAACCTTGGGTGACTGTCCAGGCCACCAGCTGCTCCTGTCAGTTCTATTATTTTGGAGTTGCTTGCTCTGAACTTCTTTTTTACTCAGGCAATATTATATCTTTCTTGGGCCTCTAATGGAGTTAAAGATGAGATAGTTATAGTTTTCCTTGTTACCAATTTCAGAAAAGAAATATGAAATGTAAAGTTTAAGGTTGAAAACATAAAAATCTTAAATTGTTTATCTAAGAAAATGTTTTGAGATCTAAAAAGATAATTTTGGATTGATAATACAAGTTAGAATAGAAACAAAATTAACTACACAACTTTGGATTCACCAAGATAGGGTGGATAATGGAGCATTTTCTCTGAATTTGCCAAATGCAAATGGACTGGATATTGTAAGTGTAATAATATTTGATAATTGTTCTTATTGTATATAGTCTCACTATGTTAAAGCTAAAACCTTTCTTTTTATTTAGACAAAAGGGGGAATGTTGCTAAATATTTGTTTAACTACATCAAGATGTGTTGCATTTATCTTGTGAATGTTTGTTTAATCATGTAAAGATGTATTGCATTGATGTTGGAAATACTTGTTTAACTATGTAAAAATGTGTTGCTGTTTTACCTTGCCTGCCTAAGGTACCTGATAATAAAAAGCTGAACAGCCAATATTGAGAGAGGAGGTATATGCAGAACTTCCAGGCAGGGAGAGTAAGGAGGAGGAATTTAGGCTCAAAGGAGAAAAAAAAAGAGACAATAGGCAGACACCAGGAACCAGCCAGCCAGTCACGGAGGAAGCAGAAAGCAGGACATACAGAATGAAAGAAGGATAAAAAGCCCCCGAGGCAAAGTGTAGATTAATAGAAACTTGTTAAATTAGGTTAAAAGAACTAGTGAGGGGGCTGGAGAGATGGCTCAGCGGTTAAGAGCACCGTCTGTTCTCCCAGAGGACCCGGGTTCGATTCCCAGCACTCACATGGCAGCTAACAACTGTCTGTAGTTCCAGTTCCAGGCAAACACCAAGGCAAATAAATAAATAAATAAATAAAAGAACTAGTGAGACAAACCTAAGCTAACCCCAAGCATTCCGAATTAATAATAAACTTCTGGGTCTTTATTTGGGAGCTGGTTGGAGGTCCAAAGCCAATTTTAACTACGATACAGCCTCTTAGTCTCATTAAGGGGAGAACTGTGGTTCTGCATTGTCCAAAGGCTTTTATCCCTTGAGCCATCTCACTAGCCTAGGGAGAGCATTTTATGTCAAAGATTTTGTTTGAGAGTCAGACACCTTTAATCCCAGCACTTGGGATGCAGAAGCAAAAGGATCTCTGAGTTCCAGGCTAGCCTGGTCCACATAGCAAGGTCCAGGCCAGAGTTGCACTGTGATACCCTGTCTAAATTAATTGGTTAATTAATTAACTAAAGTATTTTTTTTTTGATTTATTTATTTATTATGCATACAGTTTTACAGAAGAGGGCGCCAGACCTCATCATAGATGGTTGTGAGCCACCATGTGGTTTTGCTGGGAATTGAACTCAGGACCTCTGGAAGAACAGTCAGTGCTCTTAACCTCTGAGCCATCTCTCCAGCCCCTAACTAAAGTATTTTTATTTTAAAATGTTAGGCTTGGGCTTAGGACTAGTCAGGCCATGCTGACTGGCAGAACTTCTTTCTCCAACCTCACAGCTGCTGTAAGAGAAATAGCGTGCACCAACCTGTGATCCTCACATCCCCTAAAAAAGTGTACTAAGTATCTAGCAATCAGTGGTTACAGGTGGCATGTCTCATATGATGCACACACATTAGCTAAAGGACACATATTTCCTCCTTCTCTTGCATCTGGAATTATAAGTGGTTGTAAGCCTACAGACATGGGTACTGGGAAATGTCCTCTGGAATGGCAGTATGTTCTCTTTACCACCAAGACATCTCTCTCTGGCCTCAAGCTTGTACTATTAACTATTCATTAATCACACGGAATAGGATTGCCTGTACCCTTGAAACCTGTAAGATGGGACACCACCCTTCACTTCTGTTAGTCTCCTGGGCCTGGAGTCTGAGAACTCCCATCACAATTTCTGTGGCATTAACAACATTTTGAGGGGCTGGAGAGATGGCTCAGAGGTTAAGAACACTGACTGTTCTTCCTGAGGTCCTGAGTTCAATTCCCAGCAACCACATGGTGGCTCACAACCATCTACAATGACATCTGGTACCCTCTTCTGTATACATAATAAATAAATAAATCTTTAAAAAAAAACCAACACTTTGAATAAACTGTTTCTCCTAAACCACAATCTGCCTCACTGTTTCTCTTGAACTCCAAATGTGAGACTTTGTAGAAAGCTCATTATATATATGTTAGTGAAGTAATTGTTATTGGCTTTTTTTTGAGACAGAGTTTTATTCTGCAATCCAGGCTGGCCTCCAATTCTTGAGTTCCATAACAGCCTCTACAGCTCTGGGATTTTAGGTGTGTACCCCCAGGCCAGGTTCATAAATGCAAAATCATTTATTATTTACGTGAGACCCAGGCTGGCTTTGAATTCAGCAAGTACTGAAGAATAATCTTGAATTTCCTGATCTTCCTGCAACTGCCCCCCAAATGCTAGGCGGCAGCTTTGTGTCATCTTGTCTGGTTTGTGCAGTGTTGAGGATGAAACCCTAGGGCTTTGGCCAGGTTAGGCAAGCATCCTAAAAAGAAAGTTAAGGGCTGGAGAGATGCCTGTTAAAGTACAGGTAAATCACAAGCCCAGTGGCAAGATATAGATTGATAAGAATAGGTTAAGTTGTAAGAGCTAATTGGTAATGAGCCTGAGCCATGTGCAAAACAGTTTGTAATTAACATAAGCCTTTGTGTGTTTCTTTGGGATTAAAGGACTGCAGGGTCCAGATCTTGGGGCTAGGCCAAGCTAGAAACTTCTTACTACAGATGCCTTAGCCGTTAAGAGCACTTCCAGAGGATAGAGTTCAATTCTGAGCACTCATCTGGCCAATCACAACCTTCTGTAACTCCAGTTCTAGAAGAGATCTGTTGACCTCATCTACAGGTAGGTGTACATACATACAAGCCGGGAAAACATACTAAAGAATAAATCTTTTTAAAAACTGAGCCCTTGGTGCGCATTCGTATGAATAGATCTTCAAGTTTCTTATATTTGCCGTGAAGGTTTGGGTGATGGTGTTGGGCTGGTCCCTACACATTCTTCCACTTTCTCCCAGAACGTGTACCCTGAATTCCCAGGGCCTCCAGCTTCTTCCACCGAGTCTTCCCGACCTGACCAGCAGAGGACGCAGTCTGGAGGATTGTTCTTGCACACCAATCAGAGAACCATCGAGAAATGAAAACCTCCCATTTTCCTAGAGAGCGCAAGTGGGTGTTAGGCTCGCGGGGATCGTAGTGGGTGGTGAAGAAGGGCGACCCGGAACGAAATGGGGAGGGCAACTTCCGTTCTTTGTTCTGTCCTCGGTTGTGTGGGTCTGTGACAGGGTCCAACAGGGCCTGGTTCGTGTCCGACCCTTAGTCTTACGTCCCTGTCCCCAGGGTGAGTGGGGCCGTCTTCGGGACTCGCGGTGAGGCGGAGGAGTGGTCGCCGGGGAAGGGGGTTGGTGTTCACGCCTCTGCGGCCCGCGGGGTCCCCGGCCTCGGCTCCGCGGGGTCCTGTGCCCTCTTTGCTCCTGAGGCCGCTGCCCAGCTCCGTAGCCCCGGCTCCACGAGCCCAGCGGGTTCCCGCGTGTCGCGGACTGGGACTTTGGATCTGCTCTTGTGCAATCTCCCACCGCCAGCCCCAGTGTTTGAAATCCCCAGCGTCGCTGCAGAGGTCCTTTTCTTTAAAACAGCTAATGACAGCAGCCATCCATCCTAACTTGGTACTCTCAGTGCACCGTTTTCTGTGCTGGGGGCAGGAGAAGGAAGTTTGTTTTTCCTTAACTGGATCGGAGAGTAAGAGAAGTTCTGTGTCGCTGGGAGAACTAGAGCTTGGGAGGAGATGCGAACTCCAGTCATCGGAAAGATCCTGAGGGGACCTCAGCGAGACCTAATGTCCTATAGATAGGTTTTAGCTTACTGCATGATAGATACCCCTTTCCTGACGAAACTGTACAATGCTGGAGCAGACTCTCCTGCAGAAAGTGGCTCAGGATACCCAGTGCACTAGCTGACTAAGACACTAAGAACCTAGATCGACACAGAACCTTCAGTTCATATCAGCTCTCTAGAGTGCAATGAAAAGACAGTATGTGATGGTCTTCGTTGGTAGTTATTACCATATATCCCTTCCCCTCCATACCTCTTAAGCATCTATCTTAGAAATACACTTCACATGATTTTTTTTCCACTTTACTCCCTTAATCCTACAGCACTGGTATCACCTAAAGCAGTGATTCTCAACCTTCCTAATGCTTCGACCCTTTAATACAGTGCCTCATGTTGTGGTGACCCTGGGCTATACAGTTATTTTTGTTTTTATGAATCGTAATGTAAATATCTGTTTTCTGATGGTCTTAGGGAACCCCTGTGAAGGGTCGTTTGACACACCTCCCTCACCCCCATTGAGAAACGCTAACCTAAAATGAGTTTTTCAGGAATTAGTCAAGCTTTCTGGCTCACATCTGTAACTTCAGCACAGATGCAAATGAAGCAGGAGTATGAATATAATTTTAAGGTCAACCTGTACTATACGATGAATTCCAGGCTAGTATGGGATATACCATGAGGTCTGACCCAATAAAGACCAAAAATAAATAAATAAAGCCTCAGGAACTGAACAAAAGGTGCCAAATTTCTTATTTTGCTACTTTAATCTTACAGAGATTAGCTCCTTAGAAGGAAGAAAGGATCCAGGAAGGGAGACTTCTCTTGACCTGTCCTCACTGTCATGTCTTCCTTGGTCCCTTGAGCAGCTTGAGGGAGTAGAGTTGTCAACAGGACAGGGAAAAGGCTCTGCCCACACCCAGATGGCAAGATGTACCATGCAGAGTCTCTGAGAAACATTGTTTCTTGACTCAGACACTGGGCACTTGTCCTCAGCAGTATTGCCTTTGAGTTCCAGTTTCAGATAACCCAGCCTTGAACAGGGGAATATTGCCTTTTACTCTGTTGTTTGTTGTTTCTTGAGACAGAATCTTTCTATGAAGCCCGGCTGTCCTTGAACTCATTATGTAGACCAGGCTGACCTTGAAGTCTGCCTTCTAAGTACTGAAATCAAAGGCATGGGTCACCATGCTCAGTTTGCCTTTTACTTTGGAGTCCCTTTGCCACCTGTCTCAGCCTCTCAGGAGCTAGGATTTCAGGCCTGCGACACCCATATCAATTTGTTGATTTTCCCCACCCACCTCCAACAGAGTTTCTCTGTAGCCCTGGCTGTCCTGGAACTTGCCTCCCTTGTCCCAGGATTAAAGGCATTCACCACTATCACCACCACCATGTGGCTGATTCACCTTTTAAAAGGAGATAATTTTGTTTTTGTCCTTTTTACAATGAGATCTCTTACTGTTGATAGATTTTTTTTTTTTTAATGTGTAAGGATGTTTTACCTGTGTGTATGTCTGTGTACCATGTGCATGCAGTGTCCCCAGAGGCTCAAAGTAGGCAGCGAATCCCCTGGGACTGGAGTTACAGGTCGTTGTGAGCCACCATGTGAATGGGCCCTCCAGAAGGACAGCCAGTGCTCTTAACCACTCACCATCACTCTAGTTCTTGTTTGTTTTGTGAGACAGAATCTCATAACTCTTCATGAGATCCTATTAAAAAAAAAAAAAAAGGTGTGCAGTAGTGTAAAGAAAGCTGCCACCTTTTTAGTGGGAGGAAGCACAATTGGGGTTAGTCTTTGTAATTTTTTTTTTTTTTAGATAAAGTCTCTTTTTAAAATTTATTTACTTTTATATTGTGGGTGTGTGTGGGGGGGGTGTTTTGCCTGCATATATGTCTCTGGACTGTGTATGTGCCTAGTGCCTTCAAAGGCCAGAAGGCATTGGATTCCCTGGAACTGGAGTTCCAGATGTTGTAAGTTGCAGTGTGGATGCTGGGAATCGAACGTAGGTCCTCAGGAAAGGCAATGAGTGCTCTTAAAGCCACCCCTCTAGTCCCAAGATAAGATTTCTTTCTTTTTTTTCTTTTTTTTCTTTTTTTTTGAGATGGTTTGTTTGTGTAGCCTTGGCTGTCTGGGAGCTCACTCTATAGACAAAGCTGACCCCACACTCACAGAGATCTGCCTGCCTCTGCCTACCGAGTGTTGAGTGTTGGAGATAAAGGTGTATGCCACCATTGCCCAGCAAGATAAGGTTTCTTATAGCACAGGTTGGCCTTAAACTCCTGATCATCCTTCCCCCATCTCCCTAGTGCTGGCATTATAGGTGTAAGTCACCATACCAGCTCAGGGTCAGTCATCTCATTCTGATGAATGACACTTGTCACTCAAAATGTTGGGTGGGTGTTGACTATCCAAGGGAGGCCTTACCTCCTATTAGAAGTTGGGGGGACTCGGGGGAGCAGGAGAAGGAAAGGGAAGGGGAACAGTGGTTGGTACAAAAAATGAAAAAAAAATTAAATAAAGAAATAGGTGTGTGGGGCAAAGTTTGGAAGTCTGGATCCCTTGGTGTGGTCTCATTACGGAAGTGCCCATGTTCACAGGGATCTAAAGGAACAGTCCTGTGTGTTTCTTCTCACTGTTCTTGCGTACTGAGATGTAATTCCCCTTTTGAAATCAGGAGGCATTTTTAAAAATCACCTTTGATCTTTTTGCCTCTGCTGTGCTTCTTCAAAACCTGCTTCCTGCTGAATCTACAGCTAGGAGATCAGTGACCTGAACATTTCACTCCATCCATGGAAACCGAGGCTGGCTGTGCATCTCAGGAACCTCGGCCCCTACTAGAGAGTGGTGAGATAATGGGACGGGAGAGTGGGTTGTTCTCATCTTGTTCTCTTGTTTACTTGCTTGTTTTTGTTTTTCTTTGAGACAAGGTCTCACTTTGTTGTCATGGCTGACCAGAAACTCACTATGTACACTAGGTTGGTCTGAACCTCACAGAGATCCCCCTTCCTGTGTATCCTGAGTGCTGGGGTTAAACGTGTGGGCAGGCATATGTGGTATGCTTGTTTGTTCTTTGAGACAGGGTCTCATTGTGTAGCCCAGGCTGGCCTTAAATTTTCCATATTCTTGACTTGTGGTATGGAGTGTTAGGTTTAAACAAATGTCTATCACTATGCCCTGCCTCATTTTTCTCTTTTATTTATGTGTGTGTGTGTGTGTGTGTGTGTGTGTGTGTGTGTGTGTGTGTGTGTAGCTAGCCCTGCCTGGATGGCTACAGACTTCCTGTTTAGACCCCTAGAGATCTACCTGATTTTGCCCCCCCCATGCTAAGATTAAAGGCATGTGGCACCACACTCAAATCAAAATAAACTTTTATTGAGTTTCTTTTCTAAAAATTAAATTTGCTTATTTTGTGTGTTATGTTTATGGACATATGTGCCACAATGCACTGAAGTTTATATGCAGAGGTTAGAGGGCACCCTCTGGACTTGGTTCTTTCCTTCCACCGTGTGATTTGGGGGATAGGCATCAAGCCCAGGTAGTCAGGCTTTGTCATAAGTGCCTATAGTCACTGAGCTGTCTCACCTGCCCTGAACTCTCTTTTGAAACATTTTGTATTATCACATAGTATATAATTATATATAATACTGGGTTTCATTATAAATTTCTTAAAAATATTTTATGTGAATTGGTGTCTTGCCTGCATGTATAACTGTGTAAAGGTGTCAGATCTTGGAATTACAGACAGTTGTTAGCTGCCATGTGGATGCTGGGAATCGAACTCAGGTCTTCTGGGAGAACAGTCAGTGCTCTTAACTGCTGAGCCATCTCTCCAGCCCTTATCATAAAATTTGTATTTTTTTTTAAATATTAAAGAGTTGTGGGGTTGGAGAGATGGCTCTGTGGATAAAAGCTCTTGCCACAGAATCATAAGGACATGAGTTTGAATCCCCAGATCCTACATTAAACCAGATGTATAGTAAGAATGCCTGTAATCCAAGCATTCCTATGGGGACATGGGAGCTAGAGACAGAAGAATCCCCAGAAGCCCATAGGCCAGCTAACATGACATACATAACAGAAAAATGAAACTATCCAGGCTCAAACAAGATGTAAAGTGGGGACTGACGCCTGAGGTTGTCCTCTGGCCTCCACATGTGCACTGCGGCATGTATGCACCCACACTCACACAGGTATTCCTACACACAAATTCCCCAAACATTAGAAAGTTGAGTGAGAAATCGGACTTATAGGGTACTTACTGATATGGAACCCAGGGCCATACATTTCTAGGTAAGCACTTAGCACTGAGCTAACAGCTATAGGTTTAAACCTTAATGGCCATTGTTTCCATGCTTACTATGAGAAAGCATTTAGACTCCATTTTGTTAAATCTAGTTATGTATAGTTGATGTGGGATGTCTTTATGGTGTGAATAAAGGGACTGTTTTGCCCTATGGCAGGCACCTTAAAAGTAGGTGGGAACCTGGAGCATAGATAGGGGAAGGAAGGCAGAGTCAAGAGAGACACGATCTAGCCACCTCAAAAGCAACATGTGAAAAAATAATAGGTAAGCCATGGGTCACATGGCAAGCTAGATTAATAGAAATGGGTTAAATTAAGATAAAAGAGCTAGTTAGCAATATGTCTGAGCCATAAGCCAAACAACATGAAAATAATATAAGCCTTGTGTGATTATTTAAAACTAGTCAGTCAGAAACTGCAGGTCTAAAAGTCTAGACCACCAGCCAAATGGGCCCAAAACCACCTTGAGAGACAAACACAAAACTTATGGCTGATGGGAAAAGGTATGTGGTTAAGTGTAGTGATCCACTTGTCATATAGACTTCATGTCGTATAGATTTGGTCTTTGAATGGAAAAAGTTAGAGGTGTGGGTATTGTGTTTTCTGGGCTTGAAGGAAGCTTTTCACTTTAATCTAAGTGAATCTTAGAATCTCCTACAAGAGTTTGCAGTGATGGAAGGAACATGAGAACGTAACTGGTTCCTGGCCCCACTTGAAAAACAGGCATGCATAGTCAGAGGGGCTGCTGGTGCAGTTCTGTGGTAGAACTCTTGCTTAGCAGGCACAAAGCTGTAGGTTTGATCCCTAGCATCACCAAGAAAAATAAATATGGCATTCATGAAAGCAGAGGTGGGATAGTTTTTTTGATTCATGTGACCTTGGGTCCGAAAGCAGGCAGATTGATTCCTGGCCCTGGTATTGTTCTTCAGCTCTTTCCTCTTCAGAAGTTCCTTCCTTTCCTGACAAGGACAGTTTGGGGCCCGAGATGTTGGCTGCTGCACTTCTAAAGGCCAAGTCCCAGGTAAGCCATGGTTCCTGCCATTCTTCTTCTTGTTTTGTGGATAGATTTTGTGGAGTGATGTATCATTTGGTACCCTAAACTCTTAATTCTGTCCATGAAAACCATGGTTCTGGGGCCAGTGAAATGACTTGGTGAGTAAAGTGGTTTGCTGCTAGCTGGGCAATGGTGGTGCATGCCTTTAAATCACAGTACTCAGGAGGCAGAGGCAGGAGGATCTCTGTGAGTTGGAGGCCAGCCTGGTCTATGAGCGAGTTCCAAGACAGCCAGAGCTACACAGAGAGACCCTGTCTTGAAAACCAAAAAATATCAAACAAACAAACAAAACTGGTGGTTGCTGCCAACCCTACCAACTAGACCCAATTCCTGAGATCCATATGTTAGGAGAGAACTATCACAGATTGTTCTCTGACCTCCATATGTGTGCAGTGGTACCCCTCCCCCAAATAAATAAATGTTAAGGAAAAATTATTTTTATTATGGACTCTTGGAAGGCAGTTACACTCATCACTATACCACCAATGCTGTGCCCTGTTTTGGATGTTCATGGTAGCATTGCTCTGACCTCTGCCCACATCCCAAAGAGGTATTACTCAGCTCTATCCTGCTTGCTTGTTTGGTGCTGCCAGTCCTGACTCTTGCCCTGAAATTGCATGTATGGCCGTCTGACTGTTTCAGGACTTGGTGACTTTTGAGGATGTAGCTGTGTACTTTATCTGGAAAGAGTGGAAGCGTTTGGAACCTGCACAAAGGGACCTCTACAGGGATGTGATGCTGGAGAATTATGGGAATGTGTTCTCACTGGGTAAGGATTTCTCAACAGAACATACTACTTTGTCTTGTCTTCAGGGTTTACTGGTGGCAATGTAGTCTTCGAAAACTCTAATAATGATGCCAGAGAAATGGTACTTCCTGTTCTTGTAGAAGACCTAAATTTAGTTCCCATTATCCATATGGAGGTCCTGAATTATAACTGTTTTAGATGATCTGAAGCCATCTTCTGACCTCCAGTGGCACCAGATACACACATGATACATACATGCATGCAGACAAACAATCACACACATTAAAAATAAATTTAAGAAAAAAAACTAGTAATAGTAGGAATGATAACGTACATCTACAGGGTAATTTGCTGCTTCTAAGGTGTCACTGATATCTTGCATAATCCTCACAGTAACTGTACAGTTGAGGTGATTAGTATTACCTCACTTTATAAGTGTGGAATGGGAGGTCAAGAAACACAAAAGCAGGGCTGGAGAGGAAGCTTAGTGGTTAAGAGCAATGGCTGCTCTTCCATGGGACTTGTGTTCTATTCCCTGCACCCACATGGCAGCTCACACCCTTCTGTAATCCCAGTTCCTGGGAATCTGATGTCCTCTTCTAGTCTCCACAGACAACAGGCATGCATGCAATACACACATACATGCAGGCAAACCACTCACATGTGGAAAACAAACAAAAGACCCTGTCTGTCTATCTATCTTACCTATATCCTATCTGTCTATCTATCTACCTAATCTATCCATTCATCCATCTATCTAATCTGTCTATCTATCTATCTATCTATCTATCATCTGAGACGGGGGTTCACACTGCAGTGTAGGCTGGCCTAGAACTCATTAAGTAGCCCCAGTATGACCTTAAACTCTGTAATCCTTGCACTTCAGCTAAGCCTTACAGTAGCTGATCTACCACCAGATCTGGCTGAAACCCCCATCCTATTAACACAAAACCTGGTGCTTAGCCATCTACCATCTACTTTCAGGACTTAATATGTCACTCAGAGACTTTTCTAAATGATCAGTATGTTGGGATTCCTGAACATGGAAGGGGGTGCTGTGTCTGAGTGAACATTCTAGGACTCTGTTCTTCCTGCTGTTTTGTTTAGGAGCTTATGGACTTCTTCCAGAAATGTATTGTTTGGGCTGGAGAGATGGCTCGGAGGTTAAGAGCACTGCTGCTCTCTCAGAGGACTACAGTTCAGGTCCTAACAGCCATAGCAGGGGCTGAAAAACTACCTGTAACTCCAATTTCAGGAGTGGGGGTGGGGTGGGTGGGTAGGGCTGACGTGATTTTGGCACTATAAATATCAGACACATTATCTCATTATCTTGTCCTCTGACTTTTATTCTTTTTCTCACAAGTGTGACACTTGCTTTCTTTTTTTCTTTTTTTTTTTTTTAACTGTGTTAGATGGTGAATCCAAAGCTGGAAATGACCAAGTAATCTCTGAAGGCATGGGGTCACATGAGATGATACTGGGACAATTCCAAACAGATATTTCTCAGGGTCTTCAGTTTGAAGAAGCCTATAAACAAAAAGTCAGTCTGAAGAGACAGTTAGGGAACTCCTCTGTGGGAAGACTGAATAGGAAAATACAGGAGCTTCACCAAGTGGCAGTTGAGGAAAATCTCACCCACGTGGGACAAAGAAATGAGAAGTATAATGAGTTTGGGAACAGCTTCATTGTGAATTCCAAACTTACTTCACACCAGAGATTTCCCATGGGAAACAGACCCCATAAGTGTGATGAATGTAGCAAGAGTTTTAATCGAACTTCAGATCTTATTCAGCACCAGAGAATTCACACTGGGGAAAAACCATATGAATGTAGCGAATGTGGAAAGGCCTTCAGCCAAAGCGCACATCTTATTCAGCACCAGAGAATCCATACTGGAGAGAAGCCCTATGAATGTAAGGATTGTGGGAAGACCTTCAGTTGTAGCTCTGCTCTCATTCTTCATCAGAGGATCCACACTGGGGAGAAGCCTTATGAATGTAGCGAGTGTGGAAAGACATTTAGTTGGAGCTCCACTCTTACTCACCATCAGAGGATCCACACTGGGGAGAAGCCCTATGCTTGCAAGGAATGTGGAAAGGCTTTCAGTAGGAGCTCCACCCTTATTCATCATCAGAGAATTCACACTGGGGAGAAACCCTACGAATGTAATGAGTGTGGGAAAGCCTTCAGCCAGAGCTCACACCTCTATCAACACCAGAGAATCCACACTGGAGAGAAGCCCTATGAATGTATGGAGTGTGGAGGGAAGTTTACCTACAGTTCAGGCCTTATTCAGCATCAAAGAATCCACACAGGGGAGAACCCCTATGAATGTAGCGAGTGTGGGAAAGCCTTCAGGTATAGCTCAGCTCTTGTTCGCCATCAGAGGATTCACACTGGAGAGAAGCCTTTGAATGTAATGAGTGTAAGCAGGAATTCTCTCAGAGTTTCTGCAGAATTAAATATCAGAGAATCCACATGAGAGCCATATACCATTTTCCTCACTCTAAAAGAGCTCTTGCCTTACTTTATCCATAGGGCCAATTTAGGATATGTTTCACTTGAAGCCTTTAACTCAGGGAGTGGGGCAGATTGGGAAAAACATCCTGGCACAGTGATTTCCCAAGAGTAGAGGCCAGTCTTGAAAATTGTGAGGCAAGTAGCAAATTAAGCACTGGGAAAAGAGGAAGCTTGGGGACCAGTCACCTCTTTTTGTGACTAAACCAATTTTCTCACATCAGAAGAGCCTTTCTTTCTAAAGTGGGATGGAGGCTTGTTAGCAACATGTCAAGGGTTCCACTAGTTGGAGCCAGTGTGGTGAGCACAGGAGGCAAAGGGAAGGATAGTCTGGGTCATCATAAGTTCTGGGAAAAGAAACAAGCCTCTCTCTCTCTCTCTGAGATAGGTCTCACTATATAGCCCTAGCTGTTTGTTCTTGAACTCATTGTGTAGACCAGTCTGGCCTGCCTTGGTCTCCTAAGTGATGGCATTAAAGGCCTGTACAACCATGCCAGGCCCCCAAGGGCTACATTTCAAAGCCACTCTTTCTAATCCAGCTTCAAGGCTGGACAAGGAATGTGCTGCTTTGGTACCTGAATCATAAATTCAGGAAACTTGGTGCTGATGGGTTTATTTTATTGCATCAGAGGGGAGACCCCAGCAAGGTTTTCTATAATGACCATCCTTGGAGCCCTTGGAACAGTGATAACATGTTTTTAAGAGCAGTCCGCAATGCTGTAGGCAAACTCCACATCCTCCTTTGTAACACGACTGACTGGAAATCTCATCAGAGCAGTAAATAACCTGAGGTAGATCAGAAGCACTTAATACTGGCCTAATTCCTGTCTTCTTTTCTTCCTATTCCTGTGGTGAAAGGTAATTTGATGTCAATCTCTAGTTGTTAAGGATGCTGCAGGGAACTCACCAGCCCAGCTTGTCCTGCCCCCTCACCTCACATCTGGCCCCAGCAGCTGGACCTCTCTGGATTCCATCTGGCTTAAGCTACTTCGAAGTACACAAACAGTAAAGCTGGAGAGGCACTGGGGCCCAAACTTGGCAGCACGGCTCCTTGCTGGGTACCAAGTGGTGCTCCAACCAACAGATGACTTTCCATATTTCTCCAGCCCTGCTCATCCTGTAGCTTAAATGAAATGTACTATTAAATAATAGTATTTTGGAAGGGGAGGTGGAATGTGTGCTTGTATAGGAATCAAAGTTATGTCAGTTAAAACAGCACAATAACCATCAATGGAATCCAAAGTAAACTTTGAATTTTTTCTTTGATTACCACTGTTTTTGTCACCAATGTGAGGTTTTCCTGTCTCACAGAGTCCTCTCAGACTCTTGTAGATATTGTTGTGACTATATAATTGTCGCAGCTATTCCTACCTTCATACCAAATTAGCATTTTATGAGCTGTAGATGATCTTGTTTGTTACTATGTCTAAGACAGATGGAAACTTAAAAGGTGTACTTGTAAATAGCAATGGACATATTTCTCTGTCCTGGTTTGGTGTTTGTAGGAGGATATTTTGACTACAGAGAATGGCAGGCTGGGAATGAGATGAGTGGTTAACATTAAGATGGATGTGAACTCCTAGCAGTCAGAAGGCAGAGGCAGGCAGAGCTCTGTGAGTTCAAGGACAACCTGGTCTACAGAGTGAGTTCTAGGATGGCAAAGCTACACAAAGTCTGGCTTCAAAAATCAAACCAAACCAAAAAACAATGAGTATGAACTCAGTTGGGGGGAGGGGTAGAGTATCTTAACAGATTTTCTAATGTGTATCTTTCATCAATTTTTGGAACTGATCTTTTTTTGGCTCCTTTTACACTTACTGTTAGGCCTGGTGGTTCAAGCCTCTGATCTTAGCTACTTGGGAGGCTGACAGAGGAGGGTCTCAAGCTCAGGCCTGCTTGCACTGTAAAGTTAGTTTAAGGGAGCCTGGACACATTAGTAAGGGATTCATTCCATTGCTTGTCTTTCTAATTACTGGAAATGAATCTGAGCTGAAGTCTGCCTTCTCATCAGTTATACAACTAGCAGCACACAATTCTTTATCAGACAGGGTTTGTCTGTGTCACCCTGTCTGTTGTCCTGGAACTTATCCTGTAGACTAGGTTGGCCTCAAACTCACAGAGATCTGCCTCCCAAGTGCTAGGGTTAAAGGCATGCACTACCACCACCTAGCTTGAACATTTTCATTCATAGAAAAAGTTTGTTTTAAGATTTATTATGGGGCTGGAGAGATGGCTCAGAGGTTAAGAGCACTGACTGTTCTTCCAGAGGACCTGAGTTCAATTCCCAGCAAAACCACATGGTGGCTCACAACCATCTCTGATGAGGTCTGGTGCCCTCTTCTGTAAAACTGTATGCTTAATAAAAAATAAGTCTTAAAAAAAAAAAAAAGAAAGACATCAACTATGCAAAAAAAAACCAGCCAAACAAACAAAAAGATTTATTATGTATACAATATACAGAAGAGAGTACCAGATGTTATTCTAGATGGTTGTGAGCCACCACGTGGTTGCTGGGAATTGAACTCAGAGCCTCTGGAAGAACTGTCAGTGCTCTTAACCTCTGAGCCATCTTTCCAGCCCCAGCAAAAATTGTTTTATTTCACCTTTTTCTGGGGATCAGATCCAGCATCCCTTTTGTGCTGGGCAAGAACTAAGAACCTCAGCCCAGAAAGGTTTCACATTTATTTTTGGTGTGTGTTCATACATGCATCCATGTGCCATGGCATACATGTGGAGGTCAGAAGTCAACTGTGAAGAGTTGGGTTTCCTGCCATGGGTCCCAGCGATAAAGCAAGGTCACCAAGCCCAACAAGGGCAATCGTCTTTACCTGTGGAGCCATCTCTCTGGTCCAGAAATTTTTACTATATTTACTTTTGTGGTTTTATTTTTGAACCAGGACTGACCTTAAGCTGATCCTCCTGTATCTACCTCCCAAGTTCTGGGATTATAAGCATATGTTATCATACTTGGCTAGGAATTTGATTTTGAATGCTTTACAACTCCAGAGATCCAATTCTAATAATTCTAGGGAAGAATATTATGTAATAAAGTTTCTAACAGAGCCCAATTTCATGTACCCTTTTCAGCGGTAACAGGATGAACCATGCAGTGATGATAAGCATCATTGGATTGTTTCCTTTTTGCTGTGATCTGTGTTTTAGGTTAGATTTTGCTATATGGCCCAGGCAAGCCCTGAACTCAATCCTGCTGCAACCTTTTTAAAAAGTTCTCCACAATCCTTTTTTAATATATAAATTGTTTAGACAGTTAGCTTTTTAGTTTTATTTATTTATTTATTTCCTTAGAAGTCCAGGGGCCAGAGCTCAGTTGGTAGAGTACTTGCTTCACTTAATTAAGTTCTGGGTTTGAGCTCTGGCAATGTATAAATTAAGCTTAATCCCAGCATTTAGGAAGGTCAGGAGTTAAAGGCTGTCTTCAAATATATGGTTGAGGCTAACCAGAGCTACGTGAAACCTTCCCCCGACCCCCCAAAACCAGTAAATGCACCCAGCTAGGTACATTATTTAAAATGTCAGTAATGAGTCAAAAACTGTGTAGACTTAGTTTCCCACAAAGATGATTGTGATTACCAGAATAGTTTGGCCTAGAGTAGCCATTCTTTTGTTTAGAGACGGTTTCTTTGTATAACCCTGGCTGTCCTGGAACTCACTCTGTAGACCTGGCTGGCCTCAAACTCAGATCTTCCTGCCTCTGCCTCCCTACAGCTGGGATGAAGGTGTATACCACCACCACCCAGATCTTTTCTACTTTTTCTTAAGATTTTTTTTTAAAAAAACTTTATTTATTTATTTATTTGCCTTGGTGTTTGCCTGGAACTGGAACTACAGACAGTTGTTAGCTGCCACATGGGTGCTGGGAATCGAACCCAGGTCCTCTGGAAGAGCAGACGGTGCTCTTAACCGCTGAGCCATTTCTCCAGCCCCTTTCTTAAGATTTTATTTTTACTTATTTCTAAATATAGGCCTAAGGAAGCTGTACAAGGGCACTTGGAGCTGGAGTTACAGGCAGTTGTGAACTGTCTGACATGGGTTCACAACTTCCAAACTTGGGTTCTGTAAAAGCACAGTGTCTTAATTATTGTTCTGTAGCTGTGAAGAGACAGCATGACCAAGGCAACTGTTAGAAAAGAAAGTGCTTAATTGGGGCTGGCTTACAGTGTTAGAGGTTAGTCCACTATCATGGCAGGAAGCAGTAAATGAGAGCTTTACAATCCTGATCCATGGGCAGCAAGCAGAAAGAGGTGGGGGAGGGAGAGGGAGGGAAGGGAGAAAGAGAAGGGGCAGGAGAGGGGGGCTGATCCTGATGTGAGCTTTTGAAATTTCAAAGCTCACCCACAGTGACACCTCCTCCAACTGCACCTCCAAATCCTTTCCAAAAAATTCACTGGGGACTCAGCATGCAATATATGAACCTATGGGTGTCATCCTTGTTCAAATCATCACAAGCAGTATTCACTCTTCACTGATGAGCCATCTCTCCAACCTAAAAATGATAATTCTTAGGACTAACTGCCTGTTGAGGTGGGCTACAAACACAGGAATTATCCCAAATGCATTGTTTGATTCCTTCTCATCCCTACAGCTTCTCAGTCAATGTCTGATCCATCCCTTCTCTCCTGTTCTCGCCTTGGCCCTTGTTGACTCCTTCTAGACCCTCACAGTGGGTCTTTGCATTCTTCTTCCTATATTCTGTCCTTCCTACCCACATATATCAGTTACTATACAGTTGCCCTAGCCAAATAATTGATACAGATAATAGAGAAGCATTCATCTTGGCTCACTGTTTCACAGATTATAGTACACAAATTCTGGGGCCTTCCCTTTTTCCAGGTTATTCATTTATTGTATAAATTGAGTATTACATGATGAATTGACATTATCTCCCCAGACCTGGGGAACTTAACAGATGAGGTCAGACGTTTTAGAATCTTTTTATGTTGCTTTCACAACTGTGGATGTTTAGACTTAAACTTGGAGTGTAGGACCATCATGGCTGTTCCTCTGTCTAAGGCCAGTACACAATCCATTCTCCCTGTGACACTCTTAAGATTGAAACACTGGTTTGAGAGATGGCTCGGTGATTAAGGGTGCTTGCTGCTCTTCTACAGGACTTGAGTTTGATTCCCAGCACCCACATGGGGCAGCTCAAATCACTTGTGACTCTAGTTTCAGGGATTCCATCTTCTGGCCTCTGCTGGTATCTTTAGACACATGATATACACATACACAAATTGTAAAAGGTTGAAATACCTTTTAACAAGGGTGAACTGGACCATTTCTGACCCTACCATGACTTCAGTGACTTAAGGTTTCCACGATAGATGGTAGAGATGGGTTACTGAAAGGAGTGGATGCTATTTGCAGGAGGTCCTTGTGATGCTGGAATCTACTTACATCTGAACAGATATGATTTGAATAAACAGTGAAACAAAGAAGTACTTTTTGCCTATGCCACAAATCCATAGCTGCTGTCTGTCCTTCAACAAATTCAATTACCTGCTCAGCCTGGCTATAAACAGGCCTTGATTCATGAGGCTGATCATCATGGGTAGGGGGGGGAATGTGTGGAGGAAAAAGTTGTTCCTGTTAGGCCAACTGTGAAGATGAGAAAGAAGGGGCGTGGGACCAAGTATTTTCTAGGGATGGACCTTGCCACCCATTTCCTCCAGTTAGGCTTCAGCTCCCAAAGTTTCCACTATTTCCCCAACTGGCCCCATAACTGGAGACCAAACATGGCACATAAGCTAATGGGGAGATGTCATATCATATCATTGTGTGTGAGCTGTCATACTGACAGCATGCTGGGTATTCTGTGTCTCTTTCCCTGGATGAAAAGGCAAAGTTACGTTTTTATATTTATTACTTTCTTCTGTGTGTGGTGAGAGGTCACGTGTAGAGACCAACTTTCAGAAGCTGGTTCTTCCACTCTCTGGGCCGAGGGATCAAACTGAGCTTGCTCTGCTTTGAGGGAAGTGTCTTTCCCTGCTGGACCACCTCACTGTCCACAAGTCTAAATTCTAAATGCCACAGGGTTTTTATTTTTTCACTTCTCAGTCCTGCCTACTCCCCTGTTCTTACCTCTTGGCTTTCTTTTCATTCCCTGACAGCTTTCCTCTCTCCCCTCCCCCAGACTTGACCTTGCCTTGGTGCCATCCTTACAAGAACACCATGGAATGCCTCTGTGGGACCTGCTCCTCCAAAGTGTTCTCACATTCCACTTACCTAAGGAATGCCTGTGAGGACCTTACTGCCTGTGGGGACCTTACTGCCTGTGAGGACCTTACTGCCTGTGAGGACCTTACTGTATGCTTATTTATTTTGTTGATGGAGATCAAGCCCAGCCTCGTGCATGCTCGGCAAGGAGGCTACCATCAAGCTGTGTCTCCAGTCTCTTAGTTATCATTGAGACAGAGTCTTTGGCACAGATTGGTCTTGAACTGGGTGAAGGCTGATGCTAGGCCCTGTGATTGCTAGGCAGGCACTCATAGTACCTTGTTGAAGAACTAGCTCCTGTAGATCAGAGAAAATGGAGAGGAGATGTGGAGTCTGTAAACACTAAACACACACAGAGAGACACACAGACACACAGACACAGTCACACAGACATACACACACAGACACATGCACCCACACACGCGCGCGCGCACACACACACACTGGAGGCTTATCTGAGGGCCAAGGCTTAATTCTTCAATTTATTTTCTCTTTTTGCTTCTTCTGTTCTGTTCTTTATTTTTTATACCACCTAAGACAAACATTTCTATGCAAGAAAAGATTACTTCACAACCACAAGTTACATATTTTCCAGGGATAAAATCTTTACACAAGAGGAAATCACATCATGATCACAAATTACAGGTTTTTCTTAGAAGCCCACAAGTAAACATTTTCCTTTGTACTAATTCTCCCACCATAACAGCTCCACCTCAAAGCCCTGACTCTTTTATACTTGATTAACAAAATTTTAAGCAGGCCAAGTATGTTTCAGCCAGTTCAGACAGGTCGCTGTCTGCAATTTCAGTGTAGTAGATTTCGACCCTATTTCTACTCTACAAAACTTTACTCAAGTGACCTAGCTAACATTTAGTTTTCTTTTTTTATTACATATTTTTTAAATTACAAATAGGGTCATTTAATTTCCTTTCATAACTTTGTTTTTCAAGGTGTCTACTGAAACCTGTGATTAATTCTGTAAGCTACATGACCAAGGAACTCAGGCCTTGGTCCTGGACACAGTTGCTTTCTTTGATCATGATCAGCCTGTTTTTCCGTAGGCAGAATTCAGGGGTCTATAATGCATGAAACTTCCTTTTCACTTTCCATTCTTTGCAAATCTTACATCTAACAAGGGGAAAGGTGACTCCCAGCCTATTTTTTTTGCCCTTTCTGTATCTCTTATTGGAGCAATTGGCAGAATAACCTAAACCATTTCCCTAATCATCTACACTGTCTTAACCACCTGTATCTTTTAGGATGACTCAGAAAGTCCAATTAAATCATTGATCCACATAAGCATCATGCCTCTCACAGAAATCATCTTCGTTATGACCTGTAAGTGGCTGCCCATGGAGTTTCCCATGAAGCAATCACACTATACTAGGCGCAGTGGGATCCTTTTGCATAATAATCACACCATGCCAAACACAGCAAGAGCATGACAGCTGCAAGGAGGAGGAAGCATAGCTGAAGAAAGGGGCATTCTAGAACCATCCCCCACCAGCGGGGGGCTTTGCCTTTCCAGAGTATACCTGTCACGCCTTTCCTATCTGGTGGGGTGTATTCTATGCGGTCTCCTGCTGACTGCAGCTCCTCCAACATGGCCACTGACACTACGGGAGTCCCCCCATCATTCCTACTTTACATTTTCTGTGCAACCTTTTTCCAGCTCCCTGCGAACACCAGCTTCCTCCCTACCAAGTTAGTAATTTCTCTCGAGATGCCTCTGTAGTTATTACAAGTATTCATGATAGTGCGAGTCCACCATCCATTTTTTAAATTTGTTTGTTTTTCAAGACAGGGTTTCTTTGTGTTGCCCTGGCTATCCTAGAAGAAGCTCGGTAGACCAGGCTGAACTTTGAAGTCAGAGCTCCATCTGCCTCTGTTTATCAAGTGCTGGCATTAAAAGTGTGCACCATGACTGCCCAGCCCACCCACAGCTCTTTATACATCTGGTTCCCTCATTGTGGTTGGGTAATTTCTCTCTATATCTTCATACTATCCTACCACAACTATGTACTAATTTCATAGTTGGAAAGAATGAGAGTGTGTGTGCCCTGAGAGTGACAATTTTTTTTTTATTATGCTGATGGTTATCACACAAGGTTCACAGTCTCAATTTCTTTCTTTCTTTCTTTTTTTTTTTTTTAGATTTATTTATTTATTATGTATACGGTATACAGAAGAGGGCACCAGATGTCCTCATAGATGGTTGTGAGCCACCATGTGGTTGCTGGGAATTGAACTCAGGACCTCAGGAAGAACAGTCAGTGCTCTTAACCTCTGAGCCATCTCTCCAGCCCCCAATTTTTTGATTTATAAGGAAAAGTTTGTTTTTCTCCCAGCTTTGGAGGCTAAGAGCCCCAATGTGAAAAGCCTCACATCTGGCATCTGGTGAGAAACCTAGCCAAATGGTCCAAGTACGGGGTCACGTCACAGAAAGCCAGAGTGTGGTTCAGTAGGGAAGCTTTCTATTTGAATTTGAAATGGCTCAGGAGTCCCATAAAAGTCATTTAAAGCTCCTCCTACGGCAGCTTCTGTGTGACTTAGGGCCCTTCCACTGAACACCAGCTCTTAAGATGCCTACTGTCTTCCCTATTCCATCACGACTCAGGGATGAAGGAACCCATAGTGTACATACTCCAACATAGCAGTAACCAGTGGGTTGGAGAAAGGTGCTTGTTAGCCAGGTATCTAATAAAGGGCTAACCCCTGAAGAACACAAGTGCCTGTAAATCAGGAGTCTAACATGAGACAAACCCCACTGGAGCCTACCCTGGGGATGCAGACCTGCAATTCAGACTTCTTATAGGTTAGGAAAGGCAGGAGGATCCAACTTCAATGTCAACCTGAGCAACTTAAAAAGAGCTAAAGACTTGAATAGACATTTCTCCAAAATGCTACATAGATATATGAAGAATGTTTTGGTTTTGACAAGGTCTCTAGTAGCACAGGCTGTACATCAACAGGATGGGGTGTGTAGGTGACACTCGTTTTGAACTCTTGATCTTTCTGCCTCCACCTCCAAAGTGCTCAGATTACAGGAGTGTGTCACTACACTTGGCTTGAAAAGACCCCACAGTGATAGGAGGCTCGGCTGTTGTCACAAAAAGATGGCAACAATTGTCAGGAGAATTTGGAGAACTTGAGACCTTTGAAAATTGTTAATATGGGGGCTGGAGAGATGGCTCAGTGGTTAAGAGCACCGTCTGCTCTTCCAGAGGACCTAGGTTCGATTCCCAGCAACCACATGGCAGCTAACAACTGTCTGTAGTTCCACTTCCAGGGAAACACCAAGGCAAATAAATAAATAAAGTTTAAAAAAGAAAAAGAAAAAAAAAGAAAATTGTTAATATGGTGAGACTGTATTTTTCAAAAACGTAGAGTTAGCATATTTTACGGAAACTCCCCTTCTAGGCATGAGGATAGACAATTCTTTTGGTTGTGAGCCTAGCCTTTAACAGCTGAGTCATCTCTCCAGCAGAAGATAGACAATTCTTTATTAAGTATACTTTTCAAGTGTTCTCTGCCTGTCTGCTGCTTGGCTTTTTATTCTTTGATAGGGTCCTTCATACAGCAAACAATTTAAAAAATATTTTAGCTGCTGAGAAAAGGTACGGAGCCGGGGCTGGAGAGATGGCTCAGCGGTTAAGAGCACCGTCTGCTCTTCCAGAGGACCCGGGTTCGATTTCCAGCACCCACATGGCAGCTAACAACTGTCTGTAGTTCCAGTTCCAGGCAAACACCAAAGCAAATAAATAAATAAATAAACAAAGTTTAAAAAAAAAAAAAAGTACCAAAAAAAAATATATTTTAAAACAAAACACAGGATCTTGGGACTGGAGAGATGGCTCAGCAGTTAGGAGCACTTGCTGCTTTTCCAGAGGACCTGGGTTCATGGGCTCACAGCCACTGCTGACTCTAGCGCTAAGGGACAAAGCATCCTCTTCTTGCCTCCACAGGCCCCTAAACTCACAGCATTCACCCACAGATACACATACACACTCATAAAAGTAAATCTTAAAAAGATCTTACTATATTGTCCAGATTTGTTTTCAACTCACAATCCTTCAGCCTCAGCCTCATAAACATGCTGGAATTATAGGTGGCTGCTGTTTTGTTGAGACAGGTTTCTCTGTGTAACCCAGGCTGCTCTCAAACTTGAGAGTTCCACCTACATCTACCTCCTCAGTGCTGGGATTAAAGGCATCTTACACTATGCCCAGTCTTTATTCTTTCAAAATGAATAAGTTAAACTTTATGTGTATGGGTGTTCTGCCTACATGTATGTCTGTGGACCACATGAGCACCTGGTATCCAGGGAGGTCAGAAGTGGCAGATCTCCTACAGATGGTTGTGAACTGCCATGTTGGTGCTGGGAGTTAAACTCTAGTCTTTTGGAAGAGCAGACAGTGCTCTTAACTACTGAGCTATTCCTCCAGTCCCATCTCATAAACTGTGTAAGCCTTAAAACTGCAGAATGTGCAGGTGCATGTGTATCCTTGTGAACCAGGCACATGGATGACAGAGGACAGTTTGTTAACATGGTTCTCTCCTTCCACTATGCTGGTCTTGAGGATCCAAACCAGGTTGTCAGTCTTGACAGTGAAGGTGCCATCACATCTGCTACATTTTATCAATTCTTTCACACATCCGAGACAGGACAGCTAGTTATGGAATAGAGGGGACTTAAGAAGGGAAAGAGCCCTTCCCTTATTATTCTTCTGATCTCTGTCTCTCATTGGCCAATGCTTGGAAGTTTCTGAAATAATTGACCATATTACTTGCTGAAGGAAATGTCTTCCCTTTCCTAAAAAACAGAACAACTGAGATTATTTGAAAAGCTAATGGCTGGTAGATGGCTTGCTGAGCCTGTATTTGGATATCTAACACTAGTGTAAAAAGCTGGGCACGACAGTTCTATAACTACAGAAATGGGAGGGAGCATAGAGTTCGACTGCAGAGACAGACAAGTCCCTGGAGCTGGCTGGCTAGGTGGTCTAGCCAAACCAATGAGCTCTAGGTTTAGGAAGAGGCCCTGCCTCAAACAGTATGGTGGGCAGTAATGCAGGAAGACATCTGATAATGACTTTTGGTTTCTACGCATACACACTCACATGCACACACACATGCATACCCATTCACATGCACATACACATGCATACCCACTCACATGCACACACAAAATAGGTTAATGAACTATGCTTTAAATCCAAGCTCTTTGTGAGCTATGTATAAGTAATGGTTCCTCTGATGAGTTTGTGGGTTGTTTTGTTTTTGTTGGGCTGTTTATTTGTTTTCAAGACAGGATTTCTTTGTGTAGTAACTCTGGCTGTCTTAGAACTCACTCTGGAGACCAGGCTGGCCTTGAACTCATAGAGGTCCACCTGCCTCTGCTTCCTGAGTGCTGGGATTAAAGGCATGTGTCACCACCACTCAGCCTGAAGAGTGTTTTTTAATCCTGTTCACAAATCCACCTTCAGCTGCAAGCCTGCATGAGGTACTTTTTTTTTTTTTAATCTTTTTTTTTTTGGGGGGGGGGCGCTGGAGAAATGGCTCAGTATTTAACAGCACTTGTTACAGAGGACCCAGGATTCAATTCCCAACACTCACATAGTCCACCTCACAACCACCTAGAATGATAGTTCTGGGGGAATCTCACACCCTCATCTAGCCTCCCTGTGGTATATACACAGACACAGGCAAAACACTCATACAACAGTATAAAACCTAAAACTTTCAATTTACTTCTGTAAATAGGAAAAAGAAATACAACACCATATTTGTTCCCCAAAATTTAAAACTTAGTTGCACATTAAGCAACTTCAAAAGTCACCTACTCAACAACTACAGAAGCACCTTGGGAAATTCCTCTTTTCTTTGTGAGGTTGTGCGGATGGCTCAGTGGGTGTCTCGGCTGTGCAAGCAGGACTGGTTCAAATCCCCAGCTCCCACATAAAAGCCTGGACATGGCTAAGACTGAAGGAGTTCTGGAGTTGCTGGCTGCCAGCCTACAAAGCTCGGTGAGAGATCCTATCTCCAGTGAGAATGAAAACGAGGGCATGACCACTCACTGCTAGGTATGGCTGAGGAGGATTTTACTGTAGATATGAAAGAGCACAGGCAGAGGAATCCCAGAGTCCAGAGCAGGGAAAGAGAGTAGTAGACTAGATATGACCAGTAGACTGAATGAGACCATGAGAGAAAAGGAGGGAGGAAGAGGGAGGGGCAAGAGAAGGAACCAGGAGCCAAGGGCAGAAAAGCAAGAGATGGGACCAAAGTAGTGTGTGGCCGAAGTGGCAGGAGTTATATAGGGAAGAGAAGCTCGGGACTGAGGAGGCTTAGGATAGGGTGGGGTGAGAGCGCCAAGAGGAGCCGGACTCTGTAATAGGTACCTGGAGCAGACACTGAACCTGAGGCAGGCATGTACTGTGTATGCTAATGGGCACCACAGTTAACCATTTGTCCTGGGTTTCTTTGGGGCTTGAAAAAGAGAATAAGGCAGAGATAAAGCAAAGACAACTGACATCCTCCGATGGCCTCTGCACACCTACACACACACAGGAATATTACATTGTGCTAATGCATGTCCAGGATGGTTCTTTTAACACTTGATGATCTACTTTGATGAGGTAGAGATACACCACTAACCTGTAGTCCTGAGAGAAAGGAAAGCTGACTCAATTCTAAAAGACCCCAACCTCAAATCAAAACAGTGAAAAATTTCCACAAGGCCATTTGGCCAATTAGCAGGAAGTCATCTTGTGGGCAAGCATCAGTGAATCAGGAGACCAGCAGTTAGGGGCCCTTTGAAAAAGATAAGGAAGGTGCCTGGGAAGGTGAAGAGACAGGGAGTGCCTAATCTTAACCCAAGCCAAATGTTCACAGTATCCCCAGGATCAAAAACTTTACAACCTTGCCCCACAGATGAACCTTGTACATGATTTTCAACATTACCCCTTAGTGGAATTTTGTATGTAGTTCAAAGTAGTTAATGAGATGTATGCCTTTATCTTTAAGCTGATGAGACCCTCTCTCCCTTCGTATAAAAGGGGGGCTGTTCTTTGTACTGGAGCACTCAGTTAGCTGAAGCTGCTGATGGCCCACAGGCGCCTGTGCATTAAAATAACCTCTTGTTGATTACAGCCAGTGATTCTTGTGTCAGTTCTTGGGGCTGGGGTCTCTAAGGGTCTTTCAAATTCAATGCACATAAAAGTTAATTTAACTCATGAAATATGACAACTTAATGCTGGACCATCTTCCCAGGGGACCCTAAGAACTCACTCACCAAGACAACAGGCCTATGCTGGTGATAGGAACATGGGTATTCTCATGAATATTGATGCAAAAATTCTCAACAAAATTCTGGCAAACCATATACAACAACATATAAAAAATATCATCCACTATGATCAAGTAGGCTTCATCTCAGAAATGTAGGAATGGTTCAACATATGAAAAAACATAAATGTCATCCATCATATAAACAAACTGAAGGAAAAAACCCCCACATGATCATATTTTTAGATGCTGAAAAAGCTTTGACAAAATCCAACACTCCTTTGTGATAAAAGTCCTGGAAAGATCAGGAATACAGGGAAAATACCTAAATATAATAAAGGCAATTTACAAGAAGCCAACAGCCAACATCAAACTTAATGGAGAAATACTCAAAGCAATCCCACTAAAATCAGGAACTAGACAAGGCTGTCCCCTCTCCCCTTATCTATTCAATATAGTTCTCAAAGTTTTAGCTAAAGCAATAGGAGAACAAAAGGAGATTAAGGGGATACAAACTGGAAAAGAAGAAGTGAAACTATCTCTATTTGCAAATGATATGATTGTATACATAAGTGATCCACAAAATTCTATCAGGGAACTTCTACAGATGATAAACACCTTCAGCAATGTAGCAGGATACAAGATTAACTCAAAGAAATCAGTAGCCCTCCTATACACTAAAGATAAAAGTCTGAAAAAGAAATAAGGGAAACATCACCCTTTATAATAGCTGCAAATAGCATTAAATACCTTGGAGTAACTATAACCAAAGAAGTAACAGACCTATTTGACAAAAACTTTCAATCACTGAAGAAAGAAATTGAAGAGGATATCAGAAAATGAAAAGCTCTCCATGTTCCTGGATAGGTAGGATCAACATAGTAAAATTGGCAATTCTACCAAAAGCAATCTACAGATTCAATGCAATTCCCATCAAAATCCCAAAACAATTTTTTACAGACCTTGAAAGAAGAATACTCAAGTTCACTTGGATCAACAGGAAAGCTAGGAATGCCAAAACAATTTTGCTCAACAAAAGAACCTCAGGAGGCATCACCATCCCCGACTTCAAGTTATACTATAGAGCTACAGTAATAAAAACAGCCTGGTACAGGCATAAAAACAGACTTGTGGATCAATGGAATTGAATTGAAGATCCCGACATTAACCCAAAAACCTATGAACACCTGATCTTTGACAAAGAGGCCCAAAACATTCAATGGAAAAAAGATAGTATCTTTAACAAATTGTGTTGGTATAGCTGGATGGCAGTGTGTAGAAAAATGCAAATAGATTCAAACCTATCACCCTGCACAAAACTCAGACCCAAGTGGATCAAAGACCTCAACAGAAACCCAGCTACACTGAACTTGACAGAAAAGAAAGTGGGAAATACCCTCCAACGGATTGGCACAGAGAACCACTTCCTAAATATAACACCAGTAGCACAGACACTAAGAACAACAATCAATAAATGGGATCTCCTGAAACTGAGAAGCTTATGTAAAGCCAAGGACACAGTCAATAAGACAAAACGACAGCCTACAGAATGGAAAAAGGTTTTCACCAACCCTACAAGTGACAGAGGACTGATCTCTAAAAATAGAGACCTCAAGAGACTAGAGCCCAAAACCTTGAATAACCCAATCAAAAAATGGGATTCAGAACTAAAAAGGGAATTCTCAGCAGAATTACGAATGGCTGCAAGGCACTTGAAAAAGTGCTCAACATCTTTAGCCATCAGAGAAATGCAAATCAAAACAACTTTGAGATACCATCTGACACCTGTCAGATTGGCTAAAATAAAAGGCACAGATGACAGCCTATGCTGGAGAGAATGCAGAGCAAGGGGAACACTCCTCCATTGTTGGTGGGAGTGTCAGCTTGTTCAACCACTCTGGAATGCAGTATGACGGTTCCTCAGAAAACTGGGATCAATCTCCCCAAGGATCCAGCAATACAACTATTGGGCATATATCCAAAGGACACACATTCACACTCCAAAGGCATTAGCTTAACTATGTTCATAGCAACATTGTCTGTAATAGCAAGAACCTGGAAACAACCTAGATGCCCCTCAACTGAAGAATGGATTAACAAACTGTGGTACATCTACACAATGGAGTACTACTCAGCAGTTAAGAAAAAATGATATTTTAAAATTACAGTCAAATGGATGGATTTGGAGAATATCCTCCTGAGCGAGGTATCACAAACCCAGAAAAATAACCAGGGGATGTACTCACTCATTAATGGACTTTAAACAAAGCAAAGCATACTCAAGCTGTAAACCGTAACCACTGAACAGCTTGGGATCTGAAGCACCTTGGACTAGCACCTTGGATCCCACTCCCTCCAGGTGAACACCTGACCCAGTCTTGATGTTGGGATGAGGAAAGGGGATCTGCCTGGAGTGGATGCTGAACTAAGTCACCTTGGGACCTTGGGACGTCCTGCCCTTGCTGGGGAGGAGATAAGGAGATGGGGAGAAGAGTCACTAGAAGGTGAGGGAGGGGAAAGGGAGTTTGAACAAGGGGATACATGGATAAAAAATTAGACTTTATTCATTAAAAAAAAGATAAAAGAAACATGGGTATTATTGGGGTTGGTGGTGGTTGTCATAGAGACAAGGACTCAGTAGTAAAACACACATAACAATGGACATCAGGACTGCTGCCTGAAGCCCAGTTCCTCTGTGAGCCTCTCTTATCAGGAAATACCAACAGGTCATCAATGGACTGAGTTTAAGGTTCTGGAAGGACACCCATATACATCTCTCCTAAGCTACTGCAGGAAAATGCCAGTCACATTTCGGTGCCCTGCTCCTCCTATTGACTGGCACATGAAGACTTGGTGCCTGTAGGCTAGTCTGAACCTCACTGTATTGAGAAAGAAATAAGTTAAGAGAAAGGCGCTAAGTTCAGAGATTGGAAGCTGTGAGCTACCCTTCAGAAGAGCCTCATCAGGAAGACAGATGCTTGAGACATTGGAGTGGGGCAGGCTGGGACTGAGTGTAGAACATTTGGCTCCCTGGGACATAGGAAATATTCCTTTCTACAGCATACCTGGGGGGGGGGGTTGAGTTCCACAGCTCAGTGGCATGACCATACCATACATACCAGGAGTCATAAGATATATACATACCAGGAGTCATAAGAGGGCATTAGAGAAAGGGGTGGGCCGAAATGACTTGGTGGTCAAGAGCATGACCTACTCTTGACAGAGGACCTAAGTTTGGTTTCCAGCATCCATTTCAGGGAGTTCACAACTGCCTTTTAACTCCAGCTCCAGGGGATCCTATACCTCTGGCTTTTACAGGCATCTGCTCTCATGAACATACATACACACAGATACATGCACATACATATAAAATACAATATTGAGAACAGAGTAAAGTTGGGCAGGGAATGGTGATACATACTTTTAATCCCAGAACTCAAGAAATAGGCAGGGGACTGGAAGATGGCTCAGTGGTTAAGGGCACTGACTGCCCTTCTAAAGGACTCCAGCTCAAGTTCCAGCAGCCACATGGCAGCTGACAACTGTCTATAACTCCAAGATCTGACACTCTCACACAGACTTACCTGCAGGAAAAACACCAATGCACGTAAGTAAATAAATGTTAAAAAGACAAAACAAACTAAAATAAAGGTAAGCAGATTTTTGTAAGTTCGAAGCTAGTCTGGTCTACATAGCGAGTTCTAGACCAGTCAGGGTTACACGAGACCATCTCAAGAATAAACAAAACCAACAACAGAGGAAAGTTAAAATTCAATATTGTCAGGGCTGGAGAGATGGCTCTGTGATTAAGAGCAAATACTGTTCTTACAGAGGATCTGAGTTCAGTTTCCATGACCCATGTTGCAGGGTTCACAGCCATCTTCCAATACCTCCAGCCTGCACAGGCACCTGCATACATATATTCATGGGTACTAGGGCCTGGGAATATGGGTGTGGGGAGGGAGGCTGCAGCTGTAAGGGAGAGAGAGGGCTACAGCCAAGGGCACAGCAAGCTTGGAGGTGTGGTTTGACTGCTCTGACATAAGCAAGGGTCTGGACCAACTCTCAGGTCTGGCATTCAATGGGAAACTTTCTGGCTCCCCAGGACTTGGCATATGAAGTTCAGCCTTAAGGTACAGATGCTTCAGTGACTCCTTTTCAGGGGGTAAAGAACTGCCACAGTATGAAGAGAAGTAAGAGACAGAAGGAAGCAGAGTAGGTTGGGTTTCTGATGAACAGATGTTTCACTCGTATACAGAGACTGCTTTCAGATTTTGGCAGGGAGGATGTAAGGTAATCCTGTTGTGTTTTGATTTCTGGAGTTTTCAGAAGGAAGCTACTTACAGAGAGCTGATTTTCATAGACACAGGCATAGAAAGGGTTAATATGAAACTCACAGATCAACTAAAGGATCCCAATAATGAAAGTATGTGTTCTCAACAGGTGGTGGTGGTACATGCCTTTAATCCCTGCACCTGGAAGGCAGAGGCAGAGGCAGGTGGATCTCTGTGAGTTGGAGGGCAGTCTGGTCTACAGAGTGAATTTTGGGATAGTCAAGGCTATACATAGAAACTGTCTCAAAAAACCATGCTACACAGAGAAAGCTTATTTAGAAAAAGAATGTGGGCTCACTATGTCAGGACACAGCTTAATGCAACAATGAAGACCATCAGGCAGCTGCTGCCTATCCTCGCCCATGCTTTCCTCACTCACATCCACAAGCTCCAGACTGGAAGCGGTCACTTCCTCCCTGGATCCCTCTTCTCCATTTCCTTGGAGACAGTCTGGCCAGTCTGGAACTCATGACACGAGAGTACACTCCCATGACGGTTTTACCCAATGGCTAGTGATAGGCTCAGTGAGTGAGAAGCTTTGCTACCAGGTCTGACAACCTGAGTTTGATCCCTGGGACCCAGATGCTGGATGGAAGGAGAGAATAATTCACTCAAGTTGTTCTCTGGTTTCCACATATGCTAGGGCATGCACACACTCACATATTCATCCATCTACCCACCTACCCCAAAACCGTAAATTAAAAAAGGGGGGATTCCAATAAGAACATCATTTATCACAATAATAGTCCTGAGGCAGAGGTATTACATGATGGTATAGGTTTATTCTGAAACAGACTGATCAAGGTGGCTTGATTCTTTACAAACTACAACTGTAGAATATATGTTAAAACAGTTATACAATTTCAATGTTTCTTCCATAATTATACTACTGGACACACATCAGTTTAACTATGCAGAAGGCAGTGTGAGCACAGCTCACTAGGGCCTGGAGTGTGAGAAGGGACCCTGCTAGCTAAGCTCCACTGTGGACTCACTGGCGCTCTGCAGACCTCAGGCCAGCCCTCTCACTGTGGAGTTCTCCCTCCATGGCATCCATCCCTTGATGACTAGAGCAACATCTACCACCAAACATCACTGTATCACAGAGCTGCTTTCTAGCACTGGCATTCTAATGTTTACAACAACAAGACAACACAGGAGGATGGACACTTACAGTACTTCTCCCTCTGCAGTGTGCACTCTCTGATGCTTGGAAAGATTTGACTTGCTGCAGAAGCTTTTCCCACAGTGGTTACACCAATACGGCTTCTCGCCAGTATGGATTCTGTGATGCTTATTAAAATTTGAGCTGTGGTTGAAGGCTTTGCCGCACTCCTTACACTTATAGGGCTTTTCCCCTGTATGCAGACGTTGATGAGAGCTGAGGCCTGCGTGCTGACTAAAACTCTTTCCACACTCATTACACTGATAGGGCTTCTCCCCTGTGTGGATGCGATAGTGTCGAATGAGGCTGCCCTTCCCACTAAAGGCTTTCCCACAGTCTTTACACTGATAGGGTGCCTCTTCTGTGTGCATCTTTTGATGTTTAAGGAGGTCTGCGCTCTGCCCAAAGGCTTTCCCACACTTACAGTCATAGGGCCGTTCCACCAAATGTGTTCTGTAATGAAGGGTAAGGTTGGAACTGTGGCTGAAAGCCTTCCCACACTTTGTGCACACATAAGGCTTCTCCCCAGTGTGTGTTCTCCGGTGTTTAGTGAGGTTGGAGCTATTGCTAAAGGCCTTCCCACACTCTGCACATATATAACGTTTCTCTCCTGGGCCAGGCTTAGCAGACATGGCTTCTGCCCCTTTCCTGGAACCTGTGTCTTGCAGAGAACCTTTTGCTCCCCTCTCCCTTCCCAGGTTGCTAGCCCACTGCCTTTCTGACCTCGACCCATACTTATTGGCAGCAATCACGGGGATGATGTCCCTTTTGAATCCATCTGCATGAGACTCTTCTTCAGAACTTCTCTGCTCATCTGCTGAGTCCTCCTTCTGAGGATTTGATTTCAAACCTGAAAACAGGTGGGTTAAAGATGCATCAGTTGTTCCTATTCTGAGGATGCAGCTATTTCAGGAGAGGCAGGATCAAGTGAGGTAGAGAGATTTGAAAGGATGACGACATGTGTGAAATAGCTCTAACAGCAATACAAGTAAAGTTATTGCCACGTCTAGTTTATGGTACTGTGTATTCACAGAAGCCCCCTGCCCCTGACACCTATTACACCATCATTTTATAATTCTTATCATCTAGAATGTGTTCCTACTCTCTCTCCCGTATGCTCTGAAGCAGTCTAGAATACAGTGGGATATTTTGTCTGCGACCTCACATTTGCTTCTGCAACATACTCACAGCCAAAGTTTGTGAAGAATTTCTGCCTTGGAAAGTTTCTGGGCCATGCAGGTAAAAGAAAGGATCTCAAGTTCTACCAGGGTAAATACCAGGCTTCAGTGTCGCAGGTAAGGCTGAGTTTCACTCAGAGCTCAGGCAGACTGGGCAACTTCCCCCGTGTCCCGTGCTACTGGCTCAGTCTTCTAGTCTAGCACACCTTCTCAGGGGTACATAAGCTTCTTTGAGAATAGTGCCAACTCCTCTCTCTTAAGAGGACTTAAAAGTCTTTTCTCCAACCCCAACTGGGCATTAAAACCTGAGCCTGGGTCAGACATGGTGGTGCACGCCTTTAATCTTAGCACTTGGGAGCAAGAGGCAGGCAGATCTCTGTCTTTTGAGGCAGCCTAGTCTACACTATGAGTTCTGGGCCAGCTAGGGTTACAAAGAGAGACTAAAACAAAAGACAAAAAACAAAAAATACAATCAAGCAGAAGTCTGCAGAAATCGGAAATGGAGGCTTTTTGGCCTTTTCCAGACCCAGTCCACCCTGCTTTGTATCCCAGGAAATTGACACTTAGGCCTAAAGACTTTTTACACTGTCGGCTGTGGTGAGTCTGCCAATTGGTACACCAGAAGATGTGAGGGCAGGAACAGTGTGACAATAAGGTATCTGTTCTATTTTCTCTTTACCCAGTGAAAGGACCTAGACCATGGCTCTAGGACGTAACTCCCTCCTTCCCTACCAAGGCTCAGCTTGTCTGTTTCTGTAGTAACAGAACCTTCTTGGCCCTTCAGGCTCAATACCTTTTCACTATTGTCTAGTGTGGCACTATATTAGCTCATTCAGGCCGTCCATATCTCCCAGTCTCAGCCTTTTTTAAAACATCTCACCCCACTCAACCCTCTGCAAGCATGCTGTCTGTCCTAGGGCTGGAAACCTGTGTCTGAGGCAGTAGGGTTTGGAGGAAAGTGCATGACTTCTGCCTAGTCTGCTTGACCAGTCAGGTCAACCTAGGTCACCTCTCATCTGGAGTTACAGACTTCTCTGGACACTAAGATGGGTCCTTACCTTGACGCTTTCTTGGCCCCTGGGTGAAAACTTCCTCCTCACCAGTCTCTTGGATGTACAGGGGCCCCCAAAACTCATACTTGGGGCTAGCATCCACAGGCTGAGCTTGGTTACTGCTTAAGGACTCCACTGCAGTTCCTGATGATGACCTCTTCTCCCAAGCCTGCTTCTGTTCTTTCGGAGGAGATGAGACCTAGAGACAGTAAGAAATGGTGTACACACAGCTATCTCAAGACAAGAAAAATCTCAAGTGAGCTATGTAGGACTTTAGAAGAAAAGGAAAATAACCACCCCACTTTGTTCCCAAGTTACTTCAGGTAAGAGCAGACAAGAGGACTTCCTAGACGCTTCTAGCTCGTTAATAATTTTACTGCATCCAGTGTTGTGTAAGTTTCTGCTTTCCATCCTATAGGAAGGTAAATAACAAAGTAGCTTCAGGTGAAGTCCCTGAAACTGACCAGAGTAAGCAATAAAAGCTGAGAGTCCCTTGGAGACTAGCAAAACAGAGCTGTAAAGAAGACCCAGCAAAGCCAAGCTGCAAAGACGACTCTCAGACCAGCTGAGCTGCCAGGAAAGGACACTCTCCAACCTGCTGAGCTACCTGCAAGCTGTGTAGTGTGCTCCAGGTTCCCAGCTTTGTGAGCTGTCACGCATGCTGGGCTCTGGTGATGCAGCTGTCTCTGAGTCATTTCTGCTCCTGTAAGTGACCCCTCGCCTTTGGTAAAAAACAAACAAACAAACAAACAAAAAAAAAAAACCCACAATAAAACTCATCAGTTCACCAAGTTGAACTTTGATGGTGTCTGTACTTTGGTCTGTTATGGGTTCTCTTGCTGGGGTGAGTAAATGTGGTGTCTCCCCAGGAAAAGGTGCACACAACAGATGGACAAGCTCCGATTCCTGCTAAGGATGTTATGTCTCCTAATCTGATGACCTCCCGCCCACCTGCAGTCCTGGCTCATCCAGTTCTTGCTCCAGGTCTTCCAGGAGAGTGACGGCCTCCTCTGCACTCTCAGGGCAGTGCTGCTGCACCCAGGCCTGGAGCTCTCGGGGCAGGATGGTCAGGAACTGCTCCAGCACCAGCAGCTCTAGAATCTGCTCCTTGGTGTGGATTTCAGGCTGCAGCCACTCACAGCAGAGCACCCGAAGCTGGCTTAGTGCCTCTCGGGGCCCAGGAGTGTCATGGTACCCAAACTGCCTGAAGCGCTGACGGGATATCTCTAGGCTAGGGCGGCACTTGTCCTTCTCTTCATCCTCTTCAACTTTATCGGTCGAAGGCCCCACTGGCTCCTGAGGTGGCCTGGGGACCAGAACTGTGGCCATGCCCACCACCTTGGTCATCACAGATTCCAGAAACAGCAGGACCCCGGGGAGCAGACCTGGTGCCTTTGAGTTTCTGTTTCTTAAGGGCCTCACTTCAAACCTACAAAAACACAGTTGCCATAAAATTATCAAAAATGAAAATTATGTTTTTCTGGTGTTTATTACAGGGGCCACCAGACAACTACCATATAGATGGTATTATTCAGAGCTGGTGGGGTGGCTCAGTGGACCCACGTGCTTGCTGCTAGGCCTGACCACCCAGGTGTGACCCACGGGGGAAGGACAGAACCCACTGCTTCAAGTTGTCCTCTGACTACATGTGTGCCTCATGCACACACACACAATGTATATATAAAAAAGCAAAGCACTGTAGCATTGCTCAGAAATGCTGCTTGCAGGAAAATGAATGGAAGTGGAAATTAACATGTTAAGCAAGATAAGCCAGACTCATCAAAGTAAGTTGAGCATCTATTCTCTCCCCTGCAAAATTTGAAGGGTGGAAGGGATACAGGGAGTATGAGGAGGACAAGGAAAGGGAGCTAAGGACTAAGTATGATTAAAGTAACCATACGTGCTATGGTTGTTTGGATAAGAATAGGCCCCAAAGGCTCATATATTTGAAAGCTTAGTCACCAGAAACTGTACTATTCGAAAGGGTTAGGAGCTGTGGACTTGGAGGGAGTGTGTCACTGGGGCTGGGCTCTGAGGTTTCAAAAGCCCACACCAGGGCCAATGTTGCTCTTTCTGCCTATATATCAGGACATAGCTCTTACCTACTGCTCTAGTGCCTGCCTACACATAGCTATGCTTCCTGCCATGATGACAATGTACTGAACTGTACACAACTGTACACTAACTGTAAACAAGCCCCCAATTAAACACTTCCTTTTATAGGAGTTGCCTTGGTCATAATGCCTCTTCACAACTACAGAACAGTGATGAAGAATGTGTGCACGGAAATATCATAATGAAGCCTGTTACTCTGTACAATTAATACAAATTAGAAAAATATATATCGTTCTTACAATCTTACAGCTGCTATAGGTGTCTTGGTTTCCATGATTTCAGCAAACTATCTGTAGGGAAAAGTGTCCAGCCAAAGAAACCCACCCTGGCTCTGAGACCAGAGCCAGTGAAAGAAACCCACCCTGAATCTAAGACCTAAGCCAGTGAAATACAGTTATCCTTGAACCCAGAATCAAAAAGAAATGTGCCCTGGCTCTGAAACCAGCACCAAAGAAACACACTTTGGCCCTGAAACTAAAAAACAAATCAGGGTAAAAAGAAAGGGAAAAGATCTGACCAATCCCCATCCTGGAAGTCTTCCTAGAAAACTCCACCCCGAAGAAGCCCTATATAAGTCCGGAGCCCACAGCCCTCCTCCTCCCCTTCTCCCACCCCAGGCTGAGGCAGCCACCTTCTCCTGAATCCTTCCCTCCCAATAAATCTCTTCAAAGAGATTTGGGTGACGACCTTCTTCTTTCACCAGAGCAGCAGCAGAATCTGGACGAAGATCAGCCGGGAAGCTCAGAACACTCTTGCTGCCCAAGGGACCTTCCCTGGTGGGCCGGAGTCGTTCTATCTCTCCCAGAGTAGAAAGCAGTAAGCAGTGGAGAACTGAAGCCTTTGGCCGTCTACAGTAACAACTTTGCCCAGGAGGCCTCCCTTGCTGGAGCAGAGCTTTTAACACTCGGGAAGCCTTTCCCTGAAGCAGGGCTGTAAGCTGCTGCCAAGGCTACTGTGGCCTGCCTGTAGTATTTGAGCTATAACACTCCCGACTGCCTGATCCTTTCCATCTGAGCTGCACCGGGCTGTGCTGTTACCTACACTATCAATACTGTCTGATCACTAAAAATTGGTTAGTCAAATTACTGTGTTTGTCAGCATGAGCATACATGGCCCAGGCTGAAATGAACTAGTTTGTTAAAAAGTAACCAAGGCTAGGAAGATAGTTCAGTAGAGTATTTGTCATGTGGATATAAAGCTTTGAGTTCTACCCCTACCATCAAATAAACAAATTAACAAAAATTTAAAAACAAAAATAATGGAAAGTCTAATTAGGGTGCAATCTTAACTTTATATGATGCATTTTAAAGAAAACATATTCAATTGTTTTTCTTTTTTAGGGTGTGTGTACAAGTGTACAGATGAACCTTCTTGGGTATGTGGTCAATGTCAGACACCTTCCTCTGTCACTGTATGCCTTGTTGTTTGTTTTGAGATAGGGTCTCTCACTGAACTTGGAGCTTATGGATCAGCAAGGCTCGCTGGCTGACCAGGGAACCGAGGAAGCCGCCGCCTGTCCCTGGCCTTCCAGTACTGAGATTTCAGGCACAAGCAGACACACCTGTGTTGTTATTAGTGCGCTCAGGTCCTCATGCTTGCACAGAAAGTACTTTATTGACTAAGCCACTTCCCAAGGCCCACATTCAAGTTTGAATTTAAGTGTCTCTAGCTTAAAAAAAAAAAGATTTAAAATTGTGTGTCGGTGTGTGTGTGTGTGGGGGTAGGTATCTGTGGAGGGCAGTAGTGAGGACCTCTGGAGCTATAGACACTTCTGAACTGCCTAACACAAGTGCTGGGAAACAAATTAGGGTCTTCTGCCAAGAGCAGTACATATTTTTAACCACTGAATCATCTCCCTAGTCCCTTCCCCCTTTTTAATGGATCAATTTTGTATGTGTGTCAGGGTGGGGTGGGTGCATGCCACAGTATGTACGAAGGTCAGAGCTGACTTTCAAGATTCAGTTCTCTTTTTCCATCATGTGAGTTCCAGAGACCAAATGCCGGCCATCAGGGTTGGGGACAAGCACCTTTACTGGCTAATCCATCTTTTGTGGCCCTGCTGCTGTCAGAATGTGGGTATTGTTATATTTGAGACAGGGTCTCAATGTATACAGGCTTGGCTAACCTGGAACTCCTAAGAGATTGGCCTGCCTCTCCTTCTGAGTGCTGGGATTAATGTTGTGTTACCAAGCCCAACAGTATATATGCGTATAGTTACTTAGTCTGATATGTATTGCTGAAAAGAAATTGAGAGGAAATCTTCAACCAAAACAGGTGATGAAAACAAAAATGCTTAAAAATATTTTTTTTTGTGCTAATTTGGACATTTGGTATCTCCCAGTTGATAGCCCAGAATAAGGAACACTAACTGAATACCTGCCACTTGACCACTGAGTGTGCCCTGCTTCAGCCTTCCACTCCTGGACCCTAAGGATATTTAGCAAATTTTTATGGTTATGATGGAAGAGCTTGTCTGCAATCCCAGCATTCTCACACAGGTCAGAGACAGAGCCTTAGCTACACTGTGAGTTGCAGACCATTTTATATGGCCAACCTGTGAGAAATGTATACACAACAACATCCTCTCTTACAGACAGACAAACAACAATAAAACAAAAGGGGGAGGAAATGGTGAGAGATGGGATAGGAGAAAAATGCTTCCACTTGGCTGGGTGTGTGTGTGTGTGTGTGTGTGTGTGTGTGTGTGTGTGTGTGTGTGTGTGTGTGTGTGTGTGTGTGTGTGTGCATGATCGATTTAAGGAATCTGATAATAAACTATCTTGGCACCCCCACCCCTCCCCCAGAAAGGCAGTAATTTTGAATTTGGTTATGCTGAGTTTGCCATTTGGAGATGTCTTCAAGGTCTTGGTTTCTGAAAATGTCTTAAATGTCCATAAAATCAAAAGGCATGTGGGTAGAAAACACGACTAGTTTAATATTGTCACAGAAAAAAAATAAATAAAACTACCCAAATCTGGATGTGGTGTACATGCCTTTAATCCCAGAGCTCAGGTGTGTGGAGTGAGGGGTGGGGACATCTCTGAGTTAGAAGCCAGCCTGGTCTATGAGCAAATTCCAGAAAAGCTAAGACGACACAAAGAAATCCTGTCTTAAAAAACTAGAACAACAAAACCCAAAGCTATCTTAAAGGTTTAACTTGGCTGGCAAGAGTAACCAGTGCATCCTGCTACCAAGTTTTTCTCCGGGTTCCCGACATGATGGAAGAGAAGTACTGATTCATGCAAATTGTCCTTTGACCTATACACGTACATAGAGACAGAGAGAGACAGAGACAGAAGGGAGAGAAGAGAAGAGAGAGAGACAGACAGCGAGCATTTAACTCTTGAGGTCTACCAGCAGAAGCATGTAGTCTATTCAACGCAGGCTTTTGGTCATCTCCCACTTTTCCCTCCTGTATGCCAAATCTGCAAGGTTTATATGCTCCTCTTAATTAGCCTCAAATTCATTCTGTACAAGACGAGGTATATATAAATCAAAGTAACACAGATTGCAGCAAAAGAACAATTACTACCTAGTGGTAGATAATGCCTTTAAGAAAGTCAGTCTGTACATGGAAACCCCAAGATGAAGCCATGGTAACACACACCTATAATTACAGCACTAGGGAGAGCAGAAACAGGTGGATCACCAATTATATGCCAACATGGGCTACACAGCAAGACTGTCTCAAACTAATTTTCGAAATGCTTCTTGGCAGACCAATAATTTTTGAGGAGCATAACTGTGGGGCGGATCTAATTCCTAAGAAAATCTCTTTTAGAAAAAGCCAAAATCTGCATTGTTTAAATAGCCCTGGAGCAATACTCAGATTCTCCTCAGAAACCTCCAACATCTGAAAAACAACTTTCGTGCCTGTTAATTTGCTGTTCACAGTTCAATTGTCCCGTTTCAGCACAGATTTCCAAGTATGTGACCCACCAAATAAATCACCTTTCTCTCCTATACTCGACTTACAAACGATCCTCTAAAAATCTTTCCAAACTTAAGCAGATCCCTGTTCTGCTTACACAAAGCCCAACGGGACTATCTCCCCGCCTGGACTGGATATTACCCAAGATGACTAAAATTCAGGTTTTCATAGAATGTTCCTAATCTTGGACTTGTTCTTAACAATTAGTCCCGAGTTTAAATATCCGGAGCTAGGTTAGAAAGAAGGCAGTTTTCGTCGGCTAACATAGAGCTCAGCTGAAGGAGCTCAGAGAAAAGCGATTCTGGAAGCAAGAGAAACAGGGTTTTGTTCGAGAAAGCCCTTGAGGGGTGGGAAAAAAAAGGCTATTCCGTAGAGCGGAGCCTACAACGACTAGCGACTGGGCGGGGCGCTCCTCCCTAGACAAGCTCCCAGAACCACCGTGGACAAATCCCCGGAACCAGAACCACAGCTGCTAAACCCGTTCCTCCCTCCCTAAACCATCCGGCCAATGCTCCTGTTCCTGGCCGCTAGGCTGACCCGGGACTCGCAGGCTCACCGTGACTCAGAACCGCTTCGGACTCTGGAACCCTCAACAGCCGCCCAACAACGGCGCAGCCGGAAGTGCGTCAGAGCCCCGCCCCGCGGGAGGGGGCTCAGCAGCCCCTCTAGGAATCGGCGAGTTCTCGGTATCCTGTGTAAGACTAGAGCTGGCCTAGACTTCATCTGTCCAGTCCCTCCATTATCCAGCACCTCCATTTTTTTTTCTATTTTTTTGTTCTCTCCCTTTCGCCATCCCCTTCCATCTCCCCTTCTCTTTCTTCTTTGTTTTTCCTTTTTTTTTTTTTTTTTTTTTTTTTTTTTTTTTTTTTTTTTTTTTTTTTTTTTTTTTTTTTTTTTTTTTTTTTTTTTTTTTTTTTTTTTTTTTTTTTTTTTTTTTAACAAATGTACCTTTGGCTGGCCTTAGTGAGCCTATACAAGCGTGAGGACCTAAATTTGGATTTCCAGTACCACATAAAAATGCTGTGATACATTACATGCCTGTAATCCCAGTGCTGGGAGGATCCCTGGGGCCTGCTGGCTGGCTACCTTGTCCCCAAAACAAGCTAGAAAAGCAACTGAAGAAGCGCTTGATGTCAGCATCTGGTCTTTATGTGTATGACACACACTTGTGCACATAAGCACCAACATAGAGGGCAATCTACCTGAGCCCTTCTTTACATAGGAAGAAACCAGTGTTTCGACAGATCAGATCCAGTACATACTGGAGTGCTAACTGGTAGCAAACCTGAGAGAATTCAATTCTCTAATTGTGCATGTTTGTTATTTCACCACAGATTTTTCTTGTTGTTTTCAGTGCTGGGGATGGAACCCAGTGTTTTAGGTGTGCTAATGCTCCATCCATCATCAAGCTATTTCCCTGGAGGGCTGGATGTGGAGGTGTTAGGGTCTGCTAATCACCCCACAAAAGACCACCCACTCACGTATGCAAAAGCAAGAGAATTTATTTCTGGAGAGAAAATTCCTGCATGCAGGGGTCAGTCACACAACAGAATGGTGATGACCCCAAGAGAATCTTGCAGGCTCCTTTGAAGCCAGCTAGGGGAATTGCAGGGACAGTTGTGGCTCAAATGGAAAGGGAATTCTGGCAATTGGGAGTCAAGTAATATTAAGTGTTACAGCTCAAATGGAAAAGTATTCTGGCAGTCTGAAGCCAAAGAATACCATAAATCACAGTAAGCACAGCTGCTGTGGGATTATGCTCTTGTACATTGTAGATATTTGTCCTTCCTACTGGTTGAATAAAATGCTGATTAGCCAGAAGGCAGACAGGAAGTATGAGCAGGGCTACCAAATTAAGAAAACTCTGGGAAGAGAAGAACAGAGCAGAGATGCCAGCAGATGCAGAGGAAAGAAGACCAGAATGGTGCTCTGAGAAAAGGTACCAAGCCACATAGCTAGGTAAGATAAGAATAATGGGTTGAGTTAAGTTATAAGAGCTAGAAAGCAATATGCCTGAGCCATAGGCCAATCAGCATAAAATTAATATAAAACTTTGTGTGATTATTTGTGGCTAAGTGGTAGTGGGGGCTCAAGCAGGTCCAAACCTCAGGACTAGAGCAGAAAGACTGGGACAGAAATTTCTTACTATACATAGCAGTTTAAAGTCCTGCTCCAGAGAAAGGTTTCCCCAACATAATAGCTCTGCTCGAGCATGAGAGGGTTTACTCAGCAAAGTTGTTACATTCCGCTCAGGTTTCCCTTGGATGTTCTGCTCTGCTAGGGCAAGATTTCTTCAGTGAAAGTGTTACAGCCTGCCCCTCTGGTTGGCCCAGGCTTCCTCTCTGCTCCTGCAAAAAAAGGGTGTCACCCAAACCTCATTTAAGAGATTTATGGGGAGAGAAGAATCCAGGAGAGTACCTGCCTCTGATAAAGAGCAGCAGAAAAAAGGGCAGCAGCAATCTAAACAGGCATGGAGCTTATATAAGGCTTCTTAGGGACAGTTTTTCCAAGGACAAGATTTTCAGGATGGGAATTGGTCAGATTTCAGTTCTTTTTTTTTTTTTTAACTTTATTTATTTATTTATTTATCTTGGTGTTTGCCTGGAACTGGAACTACAGACAGTTGTTAGCTGCCATGTGGGTGCTGGGAATCGAACCCGGGTCCTCTGGAAGAGCAGAGGGTGCTCTTAACTGCTGAGCCATCTCTCCAGACCCCAGATTTCAGTTCTTAAACTCAGATTGGCTATGTCAGTGCTCAGGGATTGGTTGGGTTTCTGTTCAGGGACTGTACTGGTTTTGCTGTTCAGGGATTGGCTAGTTTTTCACTTAGTTGGTCAGGGGCAGATTTGGTTCTGGTTTCAGGGCCAAAGTATGTTTTTTTCTTTTGCTGTTCCTTTTTGGCTTTTTGGCTCTAATTTCAGAGCCACAGCATATTTCTTTTGCTGGCTCTGATTCTAGGGTCAAAGTATGTTTATTTGGCACTGGCTTCAGGGTCAGGGTATATTTCTTTGGTTCTGGGTTCAGGACTAAAGTGTTTCTTTCACTGGCTCTGGTTTCAGGGGTAGGGTGTGATTCTTTCATTGGCTCTGGTTTCTTTCATTGGCTCTTTTACCCTATAGTTAGGTCATCTCCAGCAAACACAGTTAGCTGAAGTGGATTGGCTGTGGCATCTTTGGATGTGTCAGGGCATGCCCAGAGGGTTAGGCCTGCAGGATCTGCCCTTTTCTGATTGTTTGGCTCTAGCCTGCCAGGCAGGGCAGGCTGAGGGACTTAGAGCAGCCTGGGAGGAGGCCAAGGTCTCACAGGGGAATGACAAAGTGGTAAGCCAGAAGTGTAGACCTGGGGGTCTGTGCCAAAGGCCAGGGCTGAGGCAAGCGGAAATGGTCAGCTGGGGTGGGGCACCCAGCCTTGTACCCATACTCACCTAGGGTACACTGCCTCACCTTGGCTTGGTGCTGGCTGGCTCTTCGATGCTTCCTTGCTGCCATTTGTGCCACTACACCAGGCACTGCATCAATGGCACACACCTGCAATCCCAGCACTCGGAGTTGGAGACCCGGCAATCAGGAGTTTAAGGTCATTCTCAGTTACATAAATTCCAGGCCATCTTGGCCTTCATGAGACTCTGTGTTAAAAACAAACAAATACATAACTAAAAAAAAAAAAAACAAAAAAAAAAACAAAAAAAAAACAAACCCAAAACTATGAACCAAATTGACAGACAAGACAAAATATAAGATAGGATGATAAATTGTTCATTTACATCATGTTAAATCAAGCAATTTAATGATGGGATCCAGTCTTTTTTAAAAGTTTTTTATTTATTATTTATATAGTGTACGGAAGAGGGCACCAGATGTCATCATAGATGGCTGTGAGCCACCATGTGGTTGCTGGGAATTGAACTCAGGACGTCTGGAAGAACAGTCAGCTCTCCCAACCTCTGAGCCATCTCTCCAGCCCCCGATCCATTCTTCTTTTTCTATTAGTATAACCAAGATCATATAATGAAAAAGGAAACAAGGAAAATTTAGTTACTGTGACATACGGCTCACTGTGGTTTGACACATGCATTTCTGAATATTTTCATTTCCAGTGAGTTCACTGGGCAAATACTTCTCAAGAATGTGTACTATGTCAGGTATGTATTATGACACAAAAGGTCACAAATGACAAATACACAGTTTTGAGACTAGTCAGATGACTCAGTGGGTAAGGTGCTTGGCAAATATATTGCTTTGTTATTGTAACAAAGAAGCATAGTCAAGGTAACTTATAGAAGGGAGAGTTTGTGGTCCCAGAGCAATAAGAGTTCACTGTGTCTGGGAGGCAGCAGGCCAGACTTGGCAGTTAAGAGCAGCAAACTGAGAGCTCACATCTCGAACTGCAGGTAGGAAGCAGCAGAGCACAACACAAATCGCAATGTCTTTGAACTCTCAAAACCCACCTCCTCCAGCAAGGCCAAACCCCCTAAGCCTCCCCAAGACTATGGGGGGCATCTCATTCAAACTGCTACTGAGCAAGCCTGACTCTGAGTTCAGATATCCAGAAGTGTAACGGGTTTTCTTGGACTACTAACCAGCTCCCAAATCAAGGCATAGAGACTTATTATTAATTATGAATGCTTGGCCTTATCGTATGCTTTTCCCACTACCTCTTATAACTTATTTTTTTTAAAGAACTTTATTTATTTATTTGCCTTGGTGTTTTGCCTGGAACTGGAACTACAGACAGTTGTTAGCTTCCATGTGGGTGCTGGAAATCGAATGTGGGTCCTCTGGAAGAGCAGATGGTGCTTTTAACTGCTGAGCCATCTCTTCAGCCCCCCTCTTATAACTTAAATTAACCTGTTTCTCTTCATCATGTTTTGCCTTGTTTTTTTTTTTTTTAAACCTTTCTCTCATTCTGTATGCCCTACTTTTTCTGAGTTTAGCTGGTGGCTACCTGGCTGGCCCCAGGCATCTCCCTCTTTTTCTCCTCTGTTCTCTCCTTTTCTCCTGAACTTAGATTCCTCCTCTTACTTATTCTCTCTGCCTGCCAGTCCCTGTACATATTCCCCCACTGCCTAGCTTTTTATTAGCCCAAACAGGTGCCTTAGGCAGGCAGGGTAAAACAGCAACACACCTTTACATACTTAAACAAATGCAACATACTAAGCAAATGTAAAACACCTTTACACAGTTAAAGTAATATTCTGCAACATAAACAAATGTAACAGATTTTGCAAAGTTAGAGTAATATTCCATAACTCAGAGCCCATGTAAAAGGCAGACGCAGTCACACACATCTCTGTAATCCCAGCATGCCTACAGAGATGAGAAGAGGAGGAGACAGGAGAATCTCTCAATGTTCTCAGACTCGGTAGCCTGATGTGTGCGGTGGGAAATTAAAAAAAAGATCTTGTGCCTATGGAAAGTGGGGACCAATATCTGTCCTTGAACCTCTACACTACAGCATAGTGTATGTGTCACACTTGTACATGTACAGAAGTGTGCACACATACTCAGAGGACAGAGGGAGAGAGACTGGGGGGAGGGGTGGAGAGATCTTAGCAGGCTTGTTAACAAATCATTACCGATGCAGTTAGGGAGAAGGAAGGATGTAATATGTAGCTGACTGAATGTGTTATCCTGGGTACCCAAAGCCCAACCTCTTACAACATGCCCTCATTCTTGCTACGGTGACCTTCTGCTTCTGCTACCTTGGCCAAGGACTTACTGGTTGTATTAACTGTTTATATTGTTGTATCAAAATACTTGACCAAAACAACCTAAGAAATGTAGGAAGAGTTTTAATGGCTCACAAACTGAGGGTATAGTATACATGGTGAAGGCATGAAGGCAGACGGAGGCAGTGGTCACACTGAATCCACAACTGAGAAACAGAGAAGGTGCTCAGCTCACTTTCTCCTTTTTATCTAGCACGTGACTCCTTAGAAGGAACTGCCCACATTTAGAGTAGGTAGTCCCATTTCAATTAATCTAATCTAGATAATCCCTCACCAACACGCCCAGAGATTTGTTTCCATAGTCATTTTAAACCCTGTGAAATTGGCAATCATGATATACTATCACACTTAGCTGGAAGAAAATTCCTTAGTTGCAAAAAGTTCTTCAGATCAGGATTTCCTATATTTTTAACTAAATACTCCTAATCCTTTCATGTCAGAAAATGCAGAGATTTTTTTCTTCTGTTTTTGAAGAGCCTAATTTAACATTAGTGCAGCTATAACAGGTTACAGATGAACAATCCTGGGCCTAGACTCACCCTTACAATAACCAGAAAAAGCCATAGTTTGTACCCTATGGAGAACCAATCAGAACTGAGGCAAACAAGTACTAAATGCCTTAGAACACTAAGGATAGGTTACATCACTTGTATATAGGGTGCCAGTTTCCTAGCAACAATGCCAGTAGTCAATCACTGTTTGACAAAACTTCTGTTACCTCACTCCTGCCCAATTAGGAGTTCAACCCCCATCCGAATCTGAGATTGCCTTACCCCCCATCCTTTACTCCTTAAAAACCCTGCCCTGGCTGAGTTTGAGGCTCTCCCCATTCAACCACTGTGTGAACGGTTGCAGAACCCAAGCTTAAGCCTTTTATTTATTAAGCAATAAAGACTCTTTGTTTTTGCATACAAACTCGAACTCCTGATGATCTCTCAGGGGCTCATAACATGGGCATAACATTTTGAGATGGGGATCTCAATATGTAGTCAGCATTCTGCATCAGGAATCCTGAGATTATAGATTTGCACCATCACTCCCAATTTGCCAGCCTTCTTGGTTAGGGCTTTACAATGCTTGAGAAGGGGCTGTGGCTGTGGCTTAATGGGTAAGAGCATTTACTACACAAGTGTGAGGGTCAGAGTGTGAGTCCTCAGAGCCCATATAAAAAGCCACATGGCCACACACGAACCTGTAACCAGGTTCAGTGAAAGACTATCTCAAAGGAATAAGGTGGAGAGCAACAGAGCAGAACACCTGATGTCCATGTCTGGTCTCTGAGTGTATGCACTGCATACCACATTCACATTCATGTTTGCAAAATTAGAATTGCCCTAGGAATCCCCTACTCTACTCCATGATCATGTCAGAAAATTGCCTCTCAACCTTCGAGTATAAAATGTAAAATGTGGGCTGGAGAGATGATGTAGCAGGCAAAGGCACTTACCACCAAGCCTGAGGGCTTGAGTCAAATCTCTTGGACCCATATACCGGAAGGAGATAACCTGCACATGCACGCGTGTACATTGCACACAAATGTAATAAAGCTTAAAAATATGGGTGGCTTGGAGACTTGGACTCTTCACTGTCTTTTCTCTACATCATTGTTTCGTTGTCCTGGGAGGCTAGAAGAGGGTGTAGGAATCCCCCGGAGCTGGAGTTACTGGGGACTATGAGCTACCTGTATAGGTCCTCTGAATGAGCAAGTGCTCTTTTTTCTCCTCATATCTACCACTGCTCCCCTCCCTTCTGTCTTCCCAGTTTTCCCTCAACCTTTCCCCATCCATTCCCCAAGGAGGTCATAGAGTCCCACAGTGGGTCAGTTCAGTCATATCCAGTTGAGGTAGGTCCAAATCCTTCATCCCAGTATTGAGACTGGGTTATGTGTTCCTCTGTAGGGAATGGGCTCCGAGATGTCAGTTCATGCACCAGGAACATACGCTGATCCTACTGCAGGAGGCTCCACAAACTGCCCACACTGTTAACTATCGTCTACATTCAGAGGGTTTAGTTCCTTTCTGTGAAGGTTCCTTAGCTATTTCAGAGTCAGTGAATCAGCCATCTCTGTGGGTCTCCTCCTCATGATCCTGGTCCCTTTGGACATATACTCTCCTCTCTCTTCGCTGGATCGGGAGCTCGACCTGGTGATTAGCTATCTCTGCTTCTGCCTCTATCCATTGCTAGATAAAGGTTCTATGACAATTAGGGTGGTCATTCATTCGATTATAGGGGAAGTCCTGTTTAGGCACCTTCTCTATGGGACATCTTCTGGGTTCTTGGATGTTCTCTTAGTTTCCAGGTTTCTTTCTAACCCCACAGTGACTCCCTCTATCAAGATATCCATTTCTTTGTTCTCCCTCTCTGTTGCTCCTCTCACTCAACCATCTCCTCTCATTTGTTCCCACCTCCCCTTGCTTGCTCCCTGTCATGATCCCAATGTACTCAGTCAGATCTCTATTTCCCCTTCCCAGGGGGATTCCTGAATCTCTTAAGTTTCTCCTGTTACCTACCTGTTCAGGGGTTGTGGATTGCAGCATGAATATTCTTTATGTCTAAAATCCTCTTATGAGCACATCCCATTCCTATGTTTCTGGGCCTGTGTTACCTCACTCAGAATAATACTTTCCAAATCCATTTGCCTGCAAATTTTAGAATTTTTCTTTTTCTTTTTTTTTCTGAGTAGCACTTCATTGTGTAGATGTACTGCAATTCGTTAATCCATTCTTCAGTTGAAGGGCATCTTTATTATTTCCAGGTTCTGGCTATTACTAATAATGCTATGAACATAGTTGAGTTAATGCCCTTGGGGTAAGAATGTTGATTCTTTGGGTATATGCCCAATAGTGGTATTGCTGGATCACTGGGGAGATTGATTTCTAGTTTTCTGAGGAACCACCATACTGGTTTCCAAAGTGGCTGTACAAGTTCACACTCCCACAAAAATGGAGGAGTGTTCCCCTGAGCTAGTGCTCTTAACTCATGAGCCACCTCTCCATTTAAATGAAACAAAGTAAAAAATCAGGAATGAGTTTTATACAAAGTTAGAGAGTGGGAGTTACACGTTTTAAACTGTGGGTCTGTACCAACGCCTGCATTTGGATGTGCACATACACATTTGTGCTTGCTGAAGCCAGGGGACCACCATGGGGACCATTCCTCAGAAGTTGTACACCTTTATTTTTGACAATGGGCCTCTATCTCAGCTGGAACTAACCAAGTAAGCCAGGCTAACTAACTAGCCAGTAAACTTTCTGTTCCCACCTCCCCAAACCCGGTCCTTCTTTGCTTGAATTCTGGTTTTCAAGTCAGGTCTTGATTGAGCTGTCTCCTTAACCCTAAAAACCTAACTTTAACACAACCAAAGGATGACCCTCCAATACCCCTACACTAAAACAAGGTGGCTTCACACTTACCATATAGGCAAAGATAACCTTAAATTCCTAATCCTCTTGCCTCTGGTTTAGCTGGGACAGAGGTTGCCAACTTGGAGTTAAGGCAAGTACTCTACCAATTTCACTACATGCCCAGCTTTCTATTTCTCCTTTTGAATCTTTAGCTCTCAACCAATGCTTCAATTTATTTTGAAAGAGTTCTCTAGCTTTAAGGGAAACAAACAAATGCAAAGGAACCATTTTTTTTTTCTCCTAAATCCCATTATTTAGCAAAAGGAGTCTATAGAAATATGAATGCTTTAAAACAAATTCCATTTAAAATTGTTTATTGAACATCTACTAAGTGTTTGGACTTTTCAGAGGCTAGTCAAATCAAAGATCTAGTTTTTAACAGCGATGATTTAATCCTGCTGACATACAGGATTCTTCTTTGGGTCTAATTGATGCTAATATAAGCTGAGAATGAACAAAACAGGATGGTTTATCTAGCCTATAAACAAAAAGACAGTGCCTGAGTTAACTATAGATTTATGCTTATCAAGTTGACCTGGTTATAACAATTTTTAACTAAAAGCTTATAAAAATACACTCAAAATAATTGCTTTTGCTTATTCTCAGGACAAGATTTTTTGTTTAATCATAATCTTCCTCCCAACCACACCTCACAAATTGCAGTAAACTGGTAGTCCCTATATCAGCAGGGGCAATGCTGAACACTGCATCCAGGGCCTTGCATATGCCAGGCAATTGCTGTACTTCTGAGTCACATCATGGCCTATTATTGGGGTATTCTAGCAAATGCCCCTAACCTCTCACTAGGGAATTCTAAGCAAGTGCTGTACCATGTACATCCTGGGGCCACTCATACTCATGGGCCACCCTAAGTAAATCCCTAAGCCACATCCCTCACTGAGGGAGTCTCACAGACCAGTCCAGCTAAGGTAGACTAGAAACTTGAAGCTGTTACCAACTAAAATGGGGAGGAAGGTAAGTAAGTACTGCTTCTACCCATCAAGTCTTTCTGCCTTCAGCACTTTCTTAGCAGATCTTGAGACTATTGGAACTTTCTAGGCCATTCTTTTCTAACACATCTGATCTTGTCCAGACTACAGGGTAAGTGAGACTCAGTGTGACTGATCATCCTTTGGTGGACCCAACAGGACTTAACACCAATGTCAAACTGGAATGAAATACAAGTTATGGTCCAGGTACTTCCAAACTTTCGCAAACCTCATTCTGTCTTCAAGCACTGAACCATATTTCCTTAACAAGTGCTTGTCTACCAAGACCATTTTAAAGACCAATTGACTTGGCTAATGACCATGTAATTTGGAATTAAGTCAGTTTTTGGAAGGGGGTGTGTCACAACCTCCAATAAAAAGACCCCCCCCCAATCAAGACAATTCAAAATTACAGCAGATCATGATTCACTCTTTTCCATCTGGAACTATGGTTCAGAGCTAGGTAACTTCATTCTCTCCATTCTGCTGTTTAGAATATTGGAGAAAAACATGGGGCTGGTAGTATCAACTAGGAAAGAGAGGCAGACAACAGGAAACTAAGTTCTCATATTAAGACATTAGTTATTATGAGATGGCGAAAGGGTTCCCAAACTTATGTTTGACCTGCAGTATTAGAGATGGCTTACCTTACCTATAACTTCAAGTTTGTTTTACAAAGTTTTGAAAAGCAAAACAAGTATTTTCAGACATAAAAAATCTGAATAGCAAAATAAGTAACTGCTTTAAAATATACAGTAGTGTTTCCATACAAAGAGCAAAGCCTAGGTCTGTTAGAAAAACTTTCCCAACAATGTTTATCATCTCTAGTAGTAGCTGGAATAAAAATCTACCCTGATTTCTATGAGGTGATCTATTTATATACCACTTGAGTTTGCCTCCCTGGTTCTGTACCATCCAATTCAGTTCTTTGCTTTCCTAGTAGGGGATTCTGGCATATTTCTATTACTGTGCACACAGGCTGGCTGGCTGTGAACTGATCAGTCTTAGCCTTCTGAATGCTGGGACTACAGGCCTGCATCACTATGCCTGGCTCTCTTTAGATCCACATATACATAGTTATATTTTTTGATAGTATCACTTGAAGTTCAGGCTGGTCTATGCTATGTAACAGAATGATCCTAAACTCCTGATCTTTGCCTCTACCTCCCAAGTGCTAGGAGTATAGGCATGTGCCACTAAATCCTTTTGATGCAGTGCTGGGGATGGAACCACATCCCTAGACCTCCTTCATACATACTTCTGAGAGTTGCTCATAATGGGACACAAAAATGGCTCTTCTGGCAAGCTTGCTGCATTGTTTCAGAACTGTCACCCCACATGACAAAATCAGTCTTCCATGAGGATGGCAAGATGAACTTGATAAGTTCCCTTTTGATAACAGATCAGCATGCCTACTGTAAAGAAAGTCGACAATTCTAGGATAAAAATTTAAATGAATAAATATTCACAGTTATGAATCTTCAAACACCGTCTCCTAAGCATAAATGTGCCAGGGAATGGGAGCAAGGACCTTGCACTAGATCAAAGCAAACCTCAAATTGCTTCTCAAACTCCCCAAGACCTACCTGTTTCCTGGAAAGTAGCCCTTGCTGTAGACTGAGTCCCCAGTTGTCTAAGCACCCAGGATTTATGAGAGGACACAGAAGAGTGGTGCTGTGGCTCACAGAATCTGGGCAGACTAGCTGTTCTGTATACTTCTTATCCTCTGTTGAGTGCATGCTCCCCTCAATATGTTAACAATGGAGAAGACCCTTTGCCCACTGCTAAGCCAGCACCACCCACCCCCTTTGATTAATATAGAGCAGGCAGCTGGGAAGGGCATTCACAGAAGTTACTCCACTTCTGTGTTCTACTGACTTCTTCTCATAGACTTTTCTTTTAGCCTAGCAACAGCCCAAGAGTTCTCTCCATCCCCAATTCGGTGGGCTAATTGTGTTTAAACATCCGTTTCTTAAATATTGCAAAACTTCACTTTTTTCAGTAATGTGTTCTGTTCAACAGATGGAAACACATGTTTACAAGGAAAATAAAGAATGACAAGAGTGGTGAGGTACAAAAACATACTGACAGTGTGGCCTTACAAAATATACTGAGGCACCCAAGTTAACAATTTTTGTAGTAAGTTGTACATTTTTACTATTTCTTGAGCATTTCCCCACACTTGTTTCCTCTAGAGTTAAGACTGAGTTCTCTTGGCAGTTTCTGAAACATACTGCATGACTGGAACAGACCAAGGAATTTCATGATCAAAGCAAAGAGTACTATGAAGTTGGCCTCACAGACATTAAGAGTTTATTTACAGTGTAAGCTTTGCCGAACATCACACTCACACTAGGTCCCATTCTGAAATCAATTTTCTGATGTATGTAAGGTGTAGACTGTCCCATATATTAGACATGTCAGTCTCTCTGCATACATTTAGCAGTCTCGTGTTTATACCTCTAATATCAAGTGCTTTACATATCAAGTTGTCTCACACATCTATGCTTAGCCTCACCTACCAGGCTGAAGTACAAAGTCCACAACTTGAAGAATTTGACTTTTGTTGTAAGGTTAAATTTCACTTAAAAAGTCTTCAAAAAAAGTTTCATCATTTCAACTAGCATGCTAATGGTTAACTAGTAAGCACTTAAACTGCTAACAACCATCCTGAGCATGTTAGATGTCAGTCTTTTGGACCATGACGAAGTGACACTGTGCCGAGCATAAGATGTTTTGGTTAACATCTATAGCCTGCTTTCTTAAGTAAAACCACATCTTCAAATGGCTGCCTCCAGGAGTGCATCTGCGGGAGATCTGAAGCCACTCCAGTAACTATCTAATAGTAAGATATCCCAATAAAATGGGACGCAAATGAGAGATAGGCGGCACAGGTCTGTCTTAATTTCATAAAAAACAAAGCCCTCACATGATGGCCGAAGTACGTCAGCATGGAGCTGTATATATCTGTGTATAAGCAGCCGACAGGAAAATGACCAATCCTTCCTTGGGATCAAGGCCAGTGTCTGGATGGGCTCCCGGAGTCCTGAACCTTATTTCAGTTGCTTTTTTAGCAAGCCAGAGTTCTCACAAAGACCCACCATTATCATGACTCATTCCTTTAGGAAGAGCCTTAAAGCATCTCCATCTCTGCCTCACTACAGAGTGATCAGTGTAGCCTTCAGAGCACCTCTGCTGCTTTTCAGTTGGGTGGACAGACAGAAACCCTCACAGGCAGCACCTAGGGAACAACTGAGACACTCCATCACTCATGAAGTAAGGTCAAAAAAGGGCCAGATAATGATTGCTTGTAGGACTCTAGTTTGACTTGGAGCTGAGACTCTATTATGTCCCATGACTTTCGCTGCTGGTCAGCGAACAACTGATGGAAGATGGTTTGTTGTTTCTCGAGGGGAAATCTCAAACTGTATGTGGGTGTTCACATCAATAGTCTTCAAGTTTGTCTTTAGCTTATATTTCTAGGGTTCTGCAGGGCTCTCTACACTTTCATGAATAGAGCAGTTAGCTCAAGCCTCCACATCTACGTAGTCCAGACTTGGGTCTCCTGTGTGTGTTAAGTCTCCATCAAGAGCTTCTGGGAAGCCACCTGCAGAGATATCAGGAAAGGCTAAAGTCCCCTAATCTCACTTCAGTCTTTCATGAGATAAAAAGATGCCATGTGATATTAAACACAATGACACAGCGAGCCATACCACAGTGTGGTGGTGAACTTCTCAGAGCAAGAGGACATCTTCAGCTACTGTCAGCTAACGATGACAGATGTTTCTGCAAGTTTCTGGTCAAATGTGGAAAAAAAAATGCTCCCTTTAACTTTCCCTTTTTTTGAGAATTAAAAACAAAAACAAATAAAAGAACAATAACAACAAACACCCATCACATCTTTTGAAGAGCATGAGCTAAGTTTTGAACAACTCAACAAGTGCTCAAAAGACAACCATTCAAGCAGCTGACCAAAAAGAATTCTGGCCAAGAATAAGAGCCTTGTGTGGAATGATGTCACACACAAACACGAACTTTATATTAGTGTTCATATTTTTCTTCTGTAAGTGGATGACAAAAGTCATATTTTGACATTCTGTGGTATTTACTTAATGATCCATGCTTACAGAGTCTCCGTAGGCAGCTAAGCAAGCTTTTGCTTATATTTAGGACAAAAATTGCATTGACCCTACAGTAAGTTAGAGCCTGGCCTATAAGCTCTGAAGATACCATATTTCAGGTACTCACAGTTCACAGGCTCTATCACATTTGTGACAGTCCTGTTGGAAGTCTGTCATAAGGAGTGCCTTGTGTGTGTTTAGTACTAACTACATCCAGTGCTGTGCTGTCAGGGATATAACTGTATTTCTTGACAACTGAAGCATCTTTTTTTTTTTTTTTTTTTTAGGGGGGGGGGGGGATGATAAAAGCTTCCATACACTGAATGATGAAGGATTAAAAGATGGTATATAATCAAGTGCCAACTTGTGGAGAGTGCATTTAGGAGTGCTAGAGTGCTTTAGGGACACCAAAGATGGAGAGAAGCATCTTGAATTGTTGCTATTTCAGTAGGACTGACCTCGTGAATGATGGCAGAGCCACCCACATTTATTAGTCCTTAGAACTACAAACTGGTGCATATACCCTCTCTTTCAGAGAGATAGAAATCTTTGGTTTGATTCTGATCAGCACAGTTCTAGATTTCTATAGCTTTGGCAGACTACCAGTGATCAGATATACAACTTTCTGTATATATAACTTGCTTGAGCAGCATGTCCAAGTGTAGTTTTTGTATTAACTGTCTCTCTTCAAGAAGTAAAGTTGTCCAAGTAGTGCTTGTTGGCAGCAAGTGGCTTCTTAACTTCAGCTGAGTATTCACAGAGCCAGTCTTGATTCATATACCCATTACCGGAAAGCTTGGCACTTCACTGTGTGTGCTTTTATCTCTAGTGGAAATATCCTGAAGAATAGCCATATGACCAGCTCTTTCTTGCAAGGACTGTAAGAATTACATACCTACAGACCACCTGAAGGCAGAACACTGTTGATGTAACTCTTAAGGACCCTTACATGTGGCTTCTTAAACAATTTGATGGTGCTACTAGTTTTCCCTTGATGGGCATGTATGTCTGACATAATTTTCGAAACTAAAGAGGAGAAATGGTTTGATGACATACTATTGCTTTACACACAACTTTTCAGGAATGCTCCAAAGGCATCCAGAGAGGCGGGGCTGTATTCTGAGGCTCTCTCTCTGGCATGGATCCTATGGTGCAGTGTGAGGGTTGAGCTCCGGGTGAAAGCCTTGCCACACTTAGTGCACTTGTAGGGCTTTTCTCGAGTGTGAATTCTTCGGTGCAAAATAAGGTATGAGTTTCGGTTGAAGGCTTTCCCACATTCACTACATTCATAGGGCTTCTCCCCCGTGTGGATTCTCTGGTGCTTTGTGAGGTCTGAGCTCTGGCTGAAGGCTTTGCCACACTCATTACATTCGTAGGGCTTCTCTCCAGAGTGGATGCGCTGGTGCAGGATGAGATTTGAGCTATGACTGAAGGCTTTGCCACACTCGTTACATTCATGAGGTTTCTCTCCTGTGTGGATTCGCTGATGTAGGACAAGGTTTGAATTGAGACTGAAGGCTTTCCCACACTCGTTACATTCGTAGGGCTTCTCTCCAGTGTGGATGATTTTATGGCGGATAAGGCTGGAGCTTCTTGTGAAGCATTTCCCACATTCATCACACCTATGAGTCTTTGCTCCCGATGGAAGCTCTTCAGGGGTGTTATTAAAGTTTGCACTCAGGCTGAAGCTTCTTCCTAGACCTTTACCCTTCTCCCTTGGGCCCCTCTCTCCTGTGGTGGGCTTCTTTTCCTTGGCTGTAGGTGGCCCAGGCTCTTTCTTCTCTTTGCCAGCTTTTTCTTCAGAGTTTTTCTGCTGCTTTTCAACTACTCTGCCCTGCTGTTCATGTTTCTCTCCAAATTCTTTCTGGAATCTTCCTGCTGTCTCCCCACGTGAAGTGGAATCTTCTTTGACTTCAGCCTTTGAGGCTGATTCATTCCCATTCCTGTTTTCAGAACCTGACATGATAAACAGAAAAAACAAATAGCATCATTTTCTTCTGAATACAGGTGCTAACGCAGCGACATGATTTTTTTTCAGAATCTTATATACCTTGGGAAATGACTTTACAGTATTAAAGATAAAAGTAGAAAAAGGAAAAAAAATTACTGATAATGGGATATAGGGCTGGGATGGAGCTGGCAAATCATAGTATTGGTAAAGAGTACAAAGAAGGCTAGACGTAGTGGTGCTTGATAAGCACCACTATGCATTCAATAAGTTGAGGCAGGAGAATTATCATTTACAGGCCAGTTGGGTTACACAGCAAGACCTAGCTCAACAGGAAAAGAAAAAACAAACAAACAAACAAAATCCCTTAAGAGTGAAAAGAATGTAAAGAATTTGAGTAAGGAGGAAACAAAGAGGGAAAGGAGGGCTGGAGAGATGACTCAGAGGTTAAGAGCACTGACTGTTCTTCCAGAGGTCCTGAGTTCAATTCCCAGCAACCACATGATGGCTCATAACCATCTATAGTGAGATCTGGTACCCTCTTCTGTATATTACATACGTAATAAATATTAAAACAAAACAAACAAAGAGGGAATGGATAAGGAACTGAGAAGATTCAGGGGTTGTTCTATTATACAGTTGCCTGACAACTAGTTTGAAAGAACACATATTTAGCAAGTCACACCTGTAATCATAGCACTCGGGGGCAGAAGATCTCTGTAAATTCAAGGCCAATCTGTTCTATATGGAGTTCCAAGACAGCCAGGGCTACATAAAGATTGTGTCAAGAAGGACAAAAAAAAAAAAAAAGTGCCATTCCAAGTTTAATCCCAGCATCAGAGAGGAAGAAGCAGGCAAGATCCCTGAGAGTTTGAGGCCAGGCAGGGCTAAATAATAAAACTTTGTCCCAAAAATAAAATACAATAATAAGAAATAAAGTGAGACTGCATTTTCAGCAAATATTTGTAAGTCTTATAAAAAGAGAATAGCAAGTCATTGTGAGGAACTGGTCAGTGGTGTTAGGGGAGGGAAGGCAAAGCAGACACTCCTCAGATCAGTCAGACTTTACCAACAAGAAGATAGACAGCAGGTAACTAGGGGCCCTGAACTGGGTAGACTATAGGACCCTTTGACATAGCAAGCAATTTTTCGCCACCAGGAAGAACAACACAGAACTACCTGAGCTCATGTAAGAGAGAAGGGAAGAAGGAGTTATCTGGGGTTTCATTATCAAAATAGCTCAAATCTTCACCAACTGACAGTTAAGACTTATAGGAAAGAAACAGTTCCTGAGACTGTAATCAGAAAAACCAGAAAACAAGTTTTACAGTGTAGAGTTAGTGTTTGTATTTCAGCAGCCAGAGTATTCAAATACTGGTCTAATTTTTTTGTACACTACTGTATCCCATGCATTACTACTTAAAAGCACAACCAACAATCATTGTGTGTGTGTTTTGTCTGCATACTGTGTGCAAGCCTGTTACCTGCAGAGGTCAGAAAAGAGTCTTGGATCTCTTAGATCTGGAGTTACAGATGGTTGTGAGCTACCATGAGGGTGTTGGAAATTAAACATTGGTCCTCTGGAAGAGTAGCCAGTGCTCTCTACTGCTGACCCATCTCTCACGCCCCTAAACAATTCTTAAAATCATTTATTTATTTATCTATTTATTTATTTATTTATTTAGTACTTAGTGTGTGTGCATGTGCATACCAAGATGTATGTGTGGAGGTCAGAATACAACTTGTGAGACACAGTTCCCTCCTTTTAACATGTGGTCCTGGGTCTGAACTAAAGTTGTTAGATGGGCAGCTAATGTCTTTCCTCTACTGAACCTCACCCCCACCATGTTTTTTTAAGTGAAGACTCCAAAAGGGTCTGCACCATCCCAGTAGGCTCTTGAATGCTATTACTACAGGAACTGGCAATACCTAATCTTTGACTCATTGATGAGATCACCATAATCACTGAGCCAACTGCACAAAAGGCAAAACTGGTCTATATCTTTTGAATCCTAAGTAAAAGTCCTTGACTACCTGGACAGATCTCAAAAGTATTCCTTTGGTTTTTCCTTCAAAAGTTCTAGCAGTGATAGCTTATAAACAAAGACCAGTTCTTAATTTCTATTCAGTACAAAGAACCTAAAAACCACCCTCCCCCTTCAACCTGAGCTTCTCTTGTAAAACCCTTTCTCCACACCCACTCTGCTCATCCTCCCTCTGCCCACCGGAGGCGGAGCTCTTGCTGTGAGATTCCCTTTAGGCTTCTGGTGGCACTGTGTCCAGGCTTAAGATCTAGTAGAGGCTCATGCTACAGCTGTCAGCTGGACGGGTCATTTTTTCTACTTGATGCCCCTTGAATTACTGCACTCTTCTTATACTCAGCAACCAGAGTTCTTCATAGAAGATCACCATTGGGTTTGGACCTGCGAACCTGATCCTAAGGAAGCGCCAACAGCAAGGCTAGAGAATTAGTGTGAATCTATAGCATCTCTATAGCACAGAAAAAGACGGACACCCAGGGAGGATGGATGTCTTGCTAAGTTTAGGAACATGGTAGAAATGGGCTGGAACTGAACTGGTGGTCAGTTTGCCTGGCTGCCTCTAGTAGGAGGAGATTCCTCTGAGAGGTAAGATGAAGTACCAGAGCATAAAGAATCCTCCCAGGGAACTAAGAGCCTCAGAGCAGAAGGGTTCATTTCTGATTCCCAAGAGCAGAATTAAGCAGAGGTAACAAACATTAAGGTTCTAGGGAGCTGGAGTACCTTGCCTTTGGAACTCAAACACAAAGTTATCCCATACTAACCAACACAGAAGCAAAACAATCTTAGCAGACAAGAATTCTGCATCAGTCTTACCCTGCGAAAACACATTTCCCAAATTCTCCTGCCTGCTGTCCCTATTGAGATTCCTCCGAGCCAGGTTCTGACATCCCCATTCCTCCAGGATGAGGGACACGGCCATATCCTCGATCTTCACCATTGCCTGAAATAACAGGAGATCCCCACGCTCAGCAAACCTGAGGTCAAGGACAAAGCTGATGGCAGGACTGTGGGACACCAGGAGAGGACACAAGGCTAGACCCTGGTGGACTGTAGGGCTCACAGTACAAGGACACTGGCACTGAGGGAGGAGGGCTTTTCTGTGGGCAGGGCACCAAGAGCAAGTGACCTGGTAGAGGCTCATAAGAGACGTTCCAGAAAGGGGCAGATACAGGGTCTCAGGAGGGAAGAGGGGCCCATGGCTCACCTGGGAATCTGCGGTCAATAATGCAGATGCCATCGCCTGGTCTCTGGGACTCCCCTCATGATGAGGGGCAGGAACGTGAGTGGCAGGGAGAGCTGAGGAGGAGAAAGGGGCTGTGAGTAAAACAGCTCTTCTCTGAGCTTCCCTCAGTGAAGAGCCCTGGCATTCTCCTTCCTACACCAGCCTGATCACTGTTTGATGCTTAGCTTCCCTCAGTGAAGAGTCCTGGCATTCTCCTTCCTATACCAGCATGCTCACTGTTTGATGCTTAGCTACTAAAAGGATAGCTGCACAGGATACAGTTTTAGGAAACAAGACTTCAGCTTCCCAGAGATCTCTACTCTTAAAATGGCACCACGGAGCTTGTAAAAGGGTCCTTAAAATCACCAGGTCCAAAACAGGAGAAATGAAGCCTGGAGAGGGTGATGACTATATAACACCACTCAGCTAGAATGGTAGGTCCAGTCTAAAACCCAGGGTCCTATTCTCAGTTCTAGTCAACAGCTTCAAGTCTGGCTTGCATTTTCTTCCAGCACCAGGGTACTAGATGCCTCTTTCTGTCTATGCTAGTGAGTAACCCATCTTGAGGATCACAGCAACACTGAGCATGACAGGGGAAGAAGGGGGCATTCACATTGCTAAGTACATTTCTGCCATTCTGACCCCTCTACCCACCTCTTATTAGGCTACAGTAGATGTTTGATAAGAACACACACTGTTCAAATGCTGATGAGACATGCAAATGTAGAGGTCAACACACATCATAAAAGACAGCTTTAACACAGCATAGACTGTCAACTGTATGCAATAAGTAACAAGAATAAGAAAATTAAATTGTAACATTAACATTTCTCATTTCCCTGTCCTTTTCCAAGCCTCATTAGATTTGGAAATGTTGCTGGTAGACTGAGGGTGGTACCAACTGGAAAGAACCGCAGAGACAAACCACTCAGTTACTACACTTTGTAGTTGTTTCCACACAAGAACAAGACCCTAACCTGTAAGTCTCCTTAGAGTTAGGAAACAGTGGAAGATGAACAAGATAAGAGAGGAAACTGAGAACAAATCCTTGTCTCAATTCATCTGACAACAATTTAAATAATAACTCCAGAAGTTTCTAATACCACTTCCCTCCAACAATCTGGTGCTTAGATCTGAAGAGTCCTCCCAGATGCCACCTAATGACACTGCTGTAACATCTGTTTATGAAGTACTCCAGAGTCTCAGAAGGACACCCACACAGGTGCAGTTCAACATTTACAGCTGACATCTGCTGTCTGTCTGTCCTCCAGAACGCCTGGGGGAGAAAACGCTTCTCCTCGCTCACACCTCCTCCCTCTGAAAGGGTAAGGAAGGCCTCCCATAGGGAATCATCAAAGCCTGGCACATTCAGTTTGGTAGGACCAAGCCCCTCTCCCCTGCATCAAGGCTGAGCAAAGCGTCCCACAAGGCAATGGGCCCTATAAAGCCAGCTCATGCACCAGGGATAGATCCTGATCCAGCTGCCTGGGGCCCTCAGACAGTTCAAGCTACACAACTGTCTCCCTATTGCAAAGGGCCTAGTCTGGTCCCGTGCAGGCTCCACAGCTGTCAGTCTAAAGTTCATGAGTTCTCATGAGCTTGGTTCAGGTGGAGAGAATGCTTCTTTAACCCTTCTATAACTCGGGAACAAACTTTAAAAAAGGTGCGTGTGTGCGTGCTCAGGTGCCCTTGGAGGCCAGAAAAGGGTATTAGATCTCCTGAGCAGGAGTTATAGTTTGGGTGGCCTGAGGTAGGTGAACACTGGTCCTCTGTAAAAGAAGCAAAATTTCCTAACTGCTGAGCAATCTCTGTAGCCCCTAATAGTTACACCTTTGGCAATTGTTCTGATAGTCTATGCACCTATCTTATTTTAAACTCTGATAAAAAATACTGTCTATTTCTGAAAAGTGGGCTGGGGAACCAAGCAAATACAGCAGGTTTTCACGGAAATCCTAAACTAGCTCTGTTCTGATTTCCTCACTCAAACTGTTCCTGTTCTCTTCCCTTTGAGAAATCTAAATAAGCAGGCCTTTAGAGCACCAAGACCACACAGAGAAACTCTGTCTCTAAAAACAAACAAACAAACAAAGGATCTTTACAAAGATTTATGAGTCCTACGAAATGATTTAAGAAACACACTACCTCAAGTTTCCAAGCTCAGGCTGGAAGCCAGGCCTGGTGGTATACACTTGTAATCCCAGTACTCCAGAGGCTGAGGCAGGAGGACTGAGTGTTAGAAACTAGCCTTGGGCTACACAGCAAGATCTCGTCTCAAACCATTAAGGCTGGAAATAATAAACCGTTTGTCCTAATATCCCCCACTCAGAACTCTGCTGGACATCTGGAATGCACAGTTCAACACATAATGTAATGCTCACTGAATACATGGTGCATAGTCCACTCACTTCCTCAGTAAACAACATCCAACCTAGGATCGGCCTGTGAGCTATGTTGTAATAACAGGCATAATAACCAAACAAGGGCTGGAGAGATGGCTTAGCCATTAAAGGCTAGGCTCACAACCCAAAATATTAACCAAACAATGCTTCTTTATGGAGTCACCTGGTAACATGGTACTTCCATCCTTCCATTTTAAGCCATTTATTTGCCTACTCTTCCTCCCCATCTTTTAGGATGGTTGTTTGTTTTTCAAGACAGGGTTTCACTGGGTAACAGTCTTGGCTGTCCTGGAACTAACTGATCTTGAACTCACAGAGATCTGCTTGCCTCTGCCTTCCAAGTGCTAGGATTAAAGGTGTGGACATTCCCATCTTTTTTTTAAAGAGGGGAAGCAGGCAAGGTCTCATCCCTTGTTGACCTGGGCTGACCTCAAACTTTCTGTATAGATAAGGATGACCTTGAAATTCCGAATCTCCTCCCCCCCTGTCCTGAGTGTCACAAGTGTCCACCAAACCTGCTTTTTTGTTTTGCTTTCGAGTCAGGGCCTCACTGTGTGGCCATGGCTGACCTGGAACTCACTATGTATACTGGGCTCTCCTTGAACTCAGAGACCCACTTGCTTCTGTCTCCAGAAGGCTAGGATTAAAGGAGTGTGTCACCATGCCTGTTTCATGGCAGTGGTGGGGATGGAACCTAGTGCCTCATGTCCGACAGGCAAGCAAGCAATCTACCAACTAAGCCACACCTCTAAGCTGAGCATCTACTTCTCTTGTACATGTGAGGCCAGCTTCTTACCTCGGGATGGCAAGAGGCGAGGCTTCCGAGATGAGTGCTTGAAATGAGAGTGGGTAGCTTCGTGATGGTCAAAGCTTGAGGACTCTTGAACTGGATCCAAAGGCACCATCCCTCTGGCAAGCATCTCAGGCCCATGAACTTGACCTGGGACCTGGAGTGAGAAAAATGGTCTCTGGGTAAACCTTCTGGTTGGCCTGAACTCATAACATTCTTGCTTCAGCATCTCAAGTGCTAGGACTGTACACACGATGCACTATGTTTGGCCTACTAAATTATTTTTAATAGGGATTAGTAATAGTCAAGAAAAGGCTCTAAGTATGCCAATGGATGCTGAAAGAAGGAAACCAGAACATCTCCCTCCCTCCGTCCCTAGGTCAGCCACTGAACCTATGCCATGCACATGTTCTAGATCTATACTGCCTAGCCCTCAGAACTGTGAAGGAGCTCAGGAGCAAGTGAGCAAAAACCACTGCCCCAAACGGTCCCCAACCAGTCCCCCGAGTCTGCTCCTGAGTTCAAGCCCTTACACACAACAGGTACCCTCTTCACCTGCTGTCCTGACAGATCGAGCTCCAGGTCTTCCAGGAGAGTCACGGCCTCCTCCCCGCTGTCGGGACGGTACTCCTGCAGCCAGACCTGCAGCTCCTTGGGCAGGATGGACAGGAACTGCTCCAACACTAGCAGCTCCAGGATCTGCTCCTTGGTGTTAACTTCGGGTCGAAGCCACTGATGACAAAGTTCCTTTAGTCGTTTCAGAGCTTCTCGAGGCCCAAAAGTGTTCTGGTAACAGAAGCGCCTGAATCTCTGGCGGAATACCTCTGGGTCGGGCGGCGGCGTCTCCTGCTGGCTGGAGTCCTGCCCCCACATGTGGTCTTCCTCATCTTCTTCTTCCACCTTCACGATGACTATACCATCCTTCTCCTGTGCAGCCTGTGGGGACAGACCTGTGGCTTCCCTCGACTCAGCAGTCATCATTCAGGCTCAGGGAACTGGAGGGGTCCCACAGGCTCAGGCTGCTGCCGTTTCTGTCCTAGCAACTGTTTCCTATTGGTCCCCACACTGTTCCTAAAGTTAAAAAAGTGGTAAGACAGGTTTTAAAAAGTGACCTGAAAGCACAGAAAAGTAGGTTCTTGGGCTTGAAGGCCTGCCACTCTAGCATTCTTGGTGAGCTCCACCACAGTGGGAGACACTGCCTCACACACTGAGGCACATGCCTTTTTAATCCTAGTGCTCAAGAGGCCAAGGCTGGAGGATCTGAGTTCAAGGCCAGCCTGGTCTACAGAGCTAGATCTAGTACAGTCAAGACTACACAAAGAAACCCTGTCTTGGGAAAATAAAAAATCAAACCTAGAAAAAACCAAAAACAAACCAACAGAAAGAAACTAAGGCATGTAGCGCCTGGAGAACAACACCCACACCAGTTATCCCCTGGCCCCCATATGTTCCCACACATATATGAGAATGCTCACATGCGTGCACACAGGAAGTGACTTGTGCTATAAGGCATACAAATCTTCCATACAAGGCCACATATCAAGACACTAAGAATACCTCTAAACATAAAGGAGAAAACCACCATAGAGCCTCTTGGTGTCACTTCTAATACTAAGGTTTGCAAATAGACACCTTCAGCAGATGGTCTCTACCCCCAGGGTGTTTGCCTGTGGTCAGAGCAATGTCCTTCCAGAAAGACAGCAGGTTACAAAATGGGGACATTTACAATGCTTAGTCCAAGTGCCAAGGGCTTAGGCTGAACATAGCACAAGTGTGTACCATGTACCCCACCACCACCCAAGCCTAGCAGACAAAAAAAGATTAGTATCTGTATAGACACATAACTGAGGTCTAGAACACTCAATATTCTCAGGAGCAGATATGTACCTAACACTGAAGCCAAACTTGAAGACACAGGACTTGCTAATGTACCACTTAGCTATTTGCATTACTCTGTGAGTGCTGTGGTGGGCCTACGGCTGCAGTTCCCACAAAGAACACCCAGAGTGAGTATCACAGCATCTGTATTTTAGAAGTGAGGGCTGGGGATCTGGCATAGTTGACAGAGCACTTGCCTAGCACGCACATGAGGCAATAAGTTCACTCTACAGCTTTGCATAAGGCACACATACCTGTAATCCTAGTAGCCTAGACCATTAGGAGTTCAAGGTCATTCTCAGCTATGTGGCACATTCAGAGCCAGTGTGGGATACCTCAGACCCCTTTGAGAGAGCAAGAGAAAGGATTGTGGGAAGAGAGGGAGACAGGAGTAGGCAGGTATAGAATCCTATAATCTGAGAATGTGAGGGGCAAAGACACAGAATGAGGAGTTCAACCTTACAACAGTTTGAGACTAGCCCAGGCAATAAGAAGCTATCTTAAAAACACACACACCTTTGACCCCAGCACTCAGGAGGCAGGTTAATTCCCCAGTTCAAGGTCAGTCTGGTCTACAGATCGAGTTCTAGGACAGCCAGGGCTATTCAGAGAAACCCTGTCTCAGAACCCCACCCCCAGTGAGATAAATAAAGTCAGATTTTTGACCTATAAAGAGGTCACTTGGTCTAAGAGTGAGCTGTCACATGTCACATTAAGTGCCTTACATCCTCAGGGAGGTCCTCTTCTTACAACTTCCTTGTTCAGTTTTGGAACTTGGGATGTTCCCTTGCTTAGCTGAGCTATATTATGGAAAATTACAAGTTATTGTATCTGGCTTCACCTAATCTTGTCATAAGAGATTGGCAACTTTAAGGACATGAGGAGACTGTAATCAGAGGACTCATGACATAAAAACAAAACAAGGTCTCAAACCCAATGCCAACCTATACCAAATTAAGGAGCATCTATGACTGGGAAAGCAAGCAGCTTTTAAAAATGTGTGAGCAGGGCTGTGAATATATCTTAATAACAGAGAGCTTATCCAGATTAAGGGAGGGCTAAATGCATGTTACCACCAAAAGAAAAGTCTGGAAATAATGATTATAAAATGAAATATTCCTATTGTTATGAAATTCTATCTGCCAGGGCTGGAGAGATGGCTCAGAGGTTAAGAGCACACTGACTGTTCTTCCAGAGGTCCTGAGTTCAATTCCCAGCAACCACATGGTGGCTCACAGCCGTCTGTAATGAGACCTTGTGCCCTCTTCTGGCCTTAAAGCATACATAATAAATTAAAAAGAAAAGAAATTCTATCTGCCAAAAACCAATTATCAATTACTGTGGAAATCATCCCCCTCTCCCTTTTGAGACTGGGTCTCTGTGTGCAACGACACCCTTGGTTAACTTATTTGCTCTGTAGACCTTGGCCTTGGACTCACAGAGATCTGTCTGTCACTGCCTCTCCAGTGCTGGGATTAAAGGTGTGTATCACTACTGCCTGGCTCTGGAAAATCAGGAACTCATCTTTAATATGTACATCCTTCTTGAAAAAGAACTTGTGTGCATGTGTGCCTTCATGAGTCTATGTACACCATATCTGTGCAGGTGCCTGAGCAGGCCAGAAGAGGGCTCTGGATCCACACAGGGTGGTGGGAACCGAACCTGGGTCCTTTGCAAAGGCAGTAAGCAGTCATGTTTGGAGTCATCTCTGCAGTCTCAGTGGGTCCACTGTAGTTAAGAGGGGCACTTGTGTGATCATGAGGATTGAGTTTATATCTCAGGACCCTCCCACATCACAAGATGAGAGTCTACATACTTGGCATACACATGAGCAACAGCACCACAAATAAATACACCTTTAAAAAACAAACTTGGAACTACTCTAAGTCATTTAAAAATTTTCAAAATGAAGAATTTCAATAGAAATTTGTCTTACCTGTCCTGGGGATTGCTCAGGTTGACAGGCCTGGGGGCAAGTTCATTTACCTGCTGAACTAGATCTCCCCAGTTTGGAATTAAAGTCCTTAGTAATAATAAGTCCCAAGTTTCTGGTTAGTTTGCAAGAACTGGTTAAGATTTTTAGAAACCTTAAATGCACCATGACATTTTAAATCTTACACTGGGGTGGGGGCGGGTGGTGTTAGAGGAGGGGCTCTGTGGTTAAAGTTCCAGTTGCTAAGCCTGAGGATTCACGTCTTTCCTCTGACCTCCACAAACACACAAGTAAAAAAGGAATCTTATGCTTAATCAGGGATACTGAGACTGTAAAAGAACAGATTCCTGAAAGCTGTTCTCTGACCTCAATTTCCCCACACTGACTTGCCTGCATCCAAATAAAGAAATAAATGCAATTTAAAAAAAAAAAAAAAAAGCAGGAGGTAGAGGGACAAACCTTTGATCCCAGCACTCAGGAGGCAGAGGTAGTCAGACCTCTGTGAGTTTGAGGCAAGCCTGGTCTACATAGTGAGTTCCAGGACAACCAGGGCTACACAGAGAAACCCTGTGTGGGGTGGGGTGAAGTGAAATTTAAAAACCCTACAATGCAAGACAATCAAATTAATGGTTTAGAAACAGAACCATCCAACTGTTTCACAATGAGTGAAATCAAGAGTTTTTAAAGTTAAATTATGCAAGGTTGGAGACCAAACCTAAGGCAGGTGGATCTCTGTGAGTTTGAAGCCAGCCTGGTCTACATAGTGAGTTCCACAGTGAGTTCCAGGACAGCTAGGGCTACACAGGGAAATTCTGTCTCAAAAAAAACAAACAAAAAGCAAAACAAAAAAGTTTCAATATTAATATAATATATTAAATACCGAAAATAGAACAGGCATGCATTTTTTGTAGGTAACTGGTTTTTTTTTAAAAAAAATCTTATTTAAAATTATGTTTATGTATACTCAAACATGCACATGCCACAGCAAGCTATGGGAGGTCAGAAACAACTGTCAGAGTCTCCTTCTACCACGTGGGTCTGGAGGATTGAACTCGGGTCCACCAGGCTAGGTGGCAAGTGCCTTTGGTTGCTTCACACTAGCTCACAGTGGTTGTTTTGTTTTTAGCTGTTTCAGTTCAGTGATTTCTTTCCATCCTAATACACATAGCATCCAAAGGTCAGTGAAGTAGTGTTTGAGAACACTTGCTTATTTCAACTTTCAAGGGTCCCCACCTTAAGACTCTCTACTCCCTGTTCCAGCCTGACTGCACTCTTCCTGTTAGTAATGTACCCTGATTACTTCTAGTTATATGCACTCAAGCATGGGCCATAGCAACACCTCCATTCTTGCTGTTAACAACGTCCACTCCATTTATTAACTCTGTCAGTCAATGTTTTACTCACCCTTCGAGATGCACATTGCCTTCTGGTGGTTAGTCTAGCTTACACAGGAGCTGGGGAGTTGAAGCTGTACACACGGGGAGAACCATCCTTGCAATTTTAGCCCCCTGCCTTGGATAGTGAGTAGCCCTGGAAGATATTCCACTAGTATCTCACCTGCAGGGCCTTAAATGAACACTTTGCCTTCTCTGACTCCTCCAGAACCAGAATGAATTATTGTTGCTATTTTGGTTTTTTCAAGACAGGGTTTTCTGTGTAGCCCGGGTTGTCCTGGAACTCAAATTGTAGACCAGGCTGGCCTCAAACTCACAGAGATCCACCTGCCTCTGCCTCCTGAGTGCTGGGATTAAAGGTGTATGCCACCACCACTCAGCTGAGTGAATTATTTTTTTGAGACAGGACCATACTATGTAGCCCTGGCTAGCTCCCAACTCACTGTAGCTGATGATGACCTTGAACTTTGATCTTCCTGCCTCTACTGGAATTACAGGTGTGAGTCATCATAGCTGTTTTGTATGGTGCTGAGGATGGCTACATCCATGACACTTCTACAACTCCCTAAGTGAAACAATTCTAGCCCAAACTCAAGCCTGGTTTCTTTGGTTCTCCACTACTATTTTCTCCCTATCCACCCGTAATTTACTTGCTACTTTATTCTTATTATTTTTTCTAAACCTCTACAGCTCCAGCCAGTGGGGCTCCATTGTGTTTCCTTCAAGCTTCACCTCTCATCAACCTTCCACTTCACAAACCCTTCCCCACTCAGCAGAAAGACTCTAAAACCAGCACCTCAATCATGCTCTACCTTTTCAAACCCCACTTATCTTGCAAACCTAAAGCTAAAGAACCACTCATCCATCCTTGATGCTCAAGAACATTATAACAGGAGCGAGAGTAACAGCCAACATCTGCAGGTGCCAAATAACACACTGAGCACTTTGCTGGACCACATACGAACAGTCTTATGAAGCAGCTACGATTATCATCTTGCTTTGTAATGTGAAAACTGAAGCTTACAGACAGTAAATTACTTACCTAAGCTCTCAGAGCAAGTAAATACTAGACCAGGATCTGAAATTAAAGCTGTCACATCTCAGGACAAGTTCTTTTTTAAATTTATGTTTATTTTTCCAGTATGGTACAACTGTGTGTGGAGGCCAGACAACGGGTATCTTTTGCAATTGCTCTCCATCTTATTGAGGCAAGGTCTCTCAGTTGAATCCAGAGTCTGCTGATTCAGCTAGGCTAGCTGGCTAGCTTGCTTTGGGGATCCTGGCTCCATTTTCTCAAGGCTGGAATTATAGGCACATGCCCCTCACCTGGCTTTTTACAGGGGTGCTAGGGTTCATCCTCAGACTCTCATGCTTGTGCAGCAAGCCATCCCCTCAGCCCCACCCATTCTAAGTACTCTACCTGAGCTAAAACCCCTGCCCAAAAGAAAAATGCATGGCAGGAAGACCAAAAGCTCAAGATCTGTTTGTATTACAAAGTGGGTTCAAGGCCACCCTGGGCAACTTAGTAAGCCCGTCTCAAATGAAAATATGAACCCGGTGTGGTGGCACAAATGTCGTCACAGCACTTTGGGAAGTAGAAGCAGGAAGATGAGCTCACTGACATCCTGGGTTACAAGAGACATCTTAAAAGCCAAAAAAAGCTATCAAAACCACAAAACATCAACAAAACAAATACAAAAAACAAAAGAGGAGGGAGCAGTGGTATACCACCAGCACTATGGCACTGGGTTGAATAGAACAATACTGATCGGGGCTGGAGAGATGGCTCAGAGGTTAAGAGCACTGATTGTTCTTCCAGAAGTCCTGAGTTCAATTCCCAGCAACCACATGGTGGCTCACAACCATCTATGATGACATCTGGTGCCCTCTTCTGAATGCTGTATACATAATAAATAGATTAAAAAAAAAAGAACAATACTGATTAAGTTTACCATGTTACCACTTTTTTGGGTGTCCATTTTCCATTCCATGTTTTTTCAAATTGAATAAACTAACTTATGAAACTCCGAGAAAAGTTTCTGGCACTTAGCACATAGCAGGCACTAGGGAAGGTTTACTTTTAAAAAATGAATGTGAAGTGTTGAGTGACACAGCTCCACTGCAGTGCACTTGGCTAGCATGTCTAAGGCCCTAGGTTCAACCTCAGCACAGCAAGACAGAAAACATGAACAAGCCAGGTGTAGAGGAGCAAGCTTGTATTCGGAGCACATTGGAGGGATCTTGAGAACTGGTCAGAAAACAAAACATTAAAGAAAATCTAAGCGATTTAATTGTACATTATAATCTTCAGCCTGCCTAAAAAAATCATCAGTGGAAAATATTCTGTAACAATGAACTACAGCCCCTCCAAATAAGATGTCATACATCCGTTGAGTGACTTACGTAACCTCTCTGGTTTCATATTCTTATTAGCAATGCGGATACGGACAGAGGGGGGAGCAACTACCTTTGGGGTTCCTCTCAGAAATAGTCTGACATTATTATCTCCTTCAGAAAAGATCACAAGCCATCAAGCAGACCTCACCAGAGAAAAAAATAAACGGCTTTCTGACAAGAAAAGATTTGGGGCTCCAAGCTCAGTTTATTTCAAAGGTTGTTTTCTCACATTTCTTCTATGGTACAGTCTTGCAAGTTTAGATAAACGATCCTCTTTTTTTTTTTTTTAAGTATAAAAAAGCTATTCTTGAAAGACAGCTGGTAGCCTAAGGTGGTGACAAGTGCTATAACTCCAGCACTCTGGAGGCAGAAACTGGAATTCCAACATCAGTCAGAGCTAGAGAGATCTCCCCCCACACCTTTAAGGATACTCAAAAGAATATCAAAACCAATGCAGAATGAAAAGCTATCATTTAAGATTTAGTACACTGGCCTGGCTGTGTTTAAATACAGTATAAGCCATTTGAAAAATGTTTTGATGGAGAGATTAAGGAGAGAATTAACAAAAGATAACAGTATTTATTAGTAGGCATCTTTGTAATTTAAGAAAAGTGAAGATGAATAAAATATTGAGTAAGGATCTTGTGTAGTAATTCAAAGAGGACACAAACCTGAAGAAACCATCTGCATAAATTTTCACTGTAGATCCCTGGTAATAAAGCTATCTTCTCACATTTGGCTGGCTTTTCTAGTAACTTCACTTGTTGATGTGGTTACAATGAATTCTTCACAATTCAACAAGTATTTATTGACTGCCTCCAATTCGGCTTAGCGCTGCCCAGTACAATAAATGCTTTCTTTGGTCCTGGGCCATGGAACAGCCACACTCTATAATCAAAGTGTGTGTGTGTGTGTGTGTGTGTGTGTGTGTGTGTGTGTGTGTGTGTGTGTGTGTGTGTGTGTGTGTGTATGTGCGTGTTTCTTACTTCCAGTTACATTTGATCAACTTCACTCATTTCAAATTTAGAAGAGCCTTTTTGAACAGAGGTAATTAATTTTACGGATAATAAAACTGTCAGTCGTCAAACGTCTTGTCTCATTCAAGGTCATAAAGCTAATCAATCTCCTACTGCCTCAGCGTGATTCCCAGATACCCGTCACATCTCACCCAACAATCAATGAAGGTTTACTAAAAACTATTTTCTAGACAGCACATCTAAAAAGCTTAGACCAGAAACGACTTTTGAAGCATCCTATAAAGCCGAGAGCCAGTTGTTAGTTCTATTAGGTCTTTAACCACTGTCAAGCTTCCAGGGCTTTCGCTCAGTGTTGGGAGGTGGAGAGACAGAATAGCAGGTGATCTGGAAACGTCGGCGGAACCTCAAAACGTGTGCAGAGCTCAAGGTTTTCTGCATCGTTCATCTATCTCACTATTCTCAAGGACCCGGGACCGGAGAGTGAAGGACATCAATAAAACGAAAGCCACACAAAACACTTTCCCTTGCAACCACAGCAAATGGCGACGGAGGGAGGGGAAGACGAATCCAGACACAGGGATCACGTCCACTCGTGATCTCGTCCTCAGAAACGTCATAGGAAGATGACACGAAAGGGTTCCCCACTTGACCCCAGGGATTCGAGCACCCCCGGAATCCGGCAGGGCTCCTTTCCAAAGCCCCCCGGGTGGTCACACGGCCCACCCTCGCGGCCCGCCCGTCCTCGCGAGAGTCCGCCATGAGACTCACCATGAGTCTCCGGAGTGGCCTAGGGACACCGAGCAACCAAGCACGGCTGACTCCCGGGCTCAACCCGGCCGAAGGACACCGCACACCAACCTAGGCCCTCCCAACGCCTCGCCACAGACACAATGAGTCACAAAGACCGGAAGTAAGTCAGCACCTCGCTTTCCGGACCGCACCACGCTTCCGGGTCCTCTCTAGGAACGCGGGAGGACTTTGCATCCCTTGCTCTGGAGTCCCCCCCCCACCCCCCCACCCCCCCAAGGCCCTGATTGCATGTCTTCAGTTCCAGAGGCGACAGATGGAGATGATAGAGTTCAGGGTATTCAGTTTTGTTTTATTTTTATTTTTTGCTGTTGCAGTGTCTTCAGCTCTATATTTGTTACTTTCTCCCCGTCTTTTCTATCACAGGCAGTAATTACAGTTATTATCAAGCAATAATAATAGTAATTGTGTATCTATGACAGAGTAGCTGAAGCAGGGGTGTACAGAGAGGAAGATCAAAGTGAATCCAAGGGTGGCTGATTTCACAAGTCAGCCCTGGTGAGGTGTGCCAATTGAGTGTGTGGTGTTTTCAAATATTTGGCCCATGGACAAAAGGCTATCTTTCGTGTAAACAAGCTACTTACAAGGGTTTGGAGCTTAGCTCATGAAGAGTATGCTATTATAGCAGTTTACAAGGATTCTTCAGAGGAATCACAGACACTTTTACTGTCAAGGTATTTTCCTAACCTACAGCAATTACCACCATCATCTCTTTGCCTTGTGGGTAATACAGAAATAAGGTTTTTCTTTATGTAAGACTCTACTTTCCAAGACATGTCCACAAAAGAGAGATCATACTCAGGAGCTTGAATGCTACTGCTTGGGGGAGATAATTATATAAAAGAAATACCCCCAAACTAAAAAGCAATTGCAGTATTGTTAAGAGAAAATTTCACCTAGCCATTCATTCACTCAGAGAAGTAGGAGAAAACTTTATTCAAGCATGGACTGGAAACTAGGTTTGTGCTTTGAAGGATCCAGCCTCCTCTAGCTTTTCTTACAGCTTTGTGCAGGTTAGGCAACAAGGTTGTCATCCCTATTCCCTTGAACTCAGAGAATGGCCTCTGAGTCCCTTAATCATTAAAAGGGATTTAGCTAGGCGTGTTTACAAGGACAGTTACGTACAAACACTGGGCAGATATCGATAAAATATGCAGGCACTTGCAAATAACACATTTTGGTTGGTAAAGGTCTTTTTCTCTAAGCAAACAGAAATGTTATCTGCAGCGTGACCTTTGTTGGCTGACACAAACTTTCTTTCAGGCAGTTTCTGGCAAGTGTTTGTTTTTCCCAGATAAGAAACAGAGGCTTTTTTATAAGCAAACAGAATTTCTAAGTAAAACTTTAACTTACTTACATCTTTTAGGTTAAGGTTTTTTTTTTTTTATTAATCTCTTAAAGTATATTTTATTTTTGGGTGCACACGCCTATCCTTTCCTATCAGTATCATTAAAGGAAAGAGCTAAGAAAAGTAGCAGCCCACAACCTTTCCAACTTAATACAACTACAGTGAACTGGAAAAATCATTTTAGATTTATTTTATGTGATTGAGTGTTTTCCTGTATGCAAATATGCATGTGTACCGTTTGTATCCCTGGTACCTGTGGAGGTCAGAAGAGGACATCTGGATCCCCTGGAACCACAGTTACATACAGATGGTTGTAAGCCTCCATATGAGTTCTGGAAACTGAACTATGCAAGAGTGACCAACCAGTGAGTGCTCTTTTGTTTGTTTCAAGACAGGGTTTCTCTGAATATCTTTGGAGCCTGTCCTGGAACTCACTCTGTAGACCAGGCTGGCTTCAAACTCATAGAGATCCACCTGCCTTTACCTCCTGAGTGCTGGGACTGAAGGTATATGCCATCATTGCTCTAAACTGTGGAACTGTCTCTCCACCCCAATACATTGAATTTTTTGAAGGTTTTATTATGTAGTCTAGGCTGGTCAAAACTCAATTTCACATTGATGTTCCAATTCTGTTATAATCTTTCACATTTGTTCAGAAACCAAGAATTAAGCAAGTACTATTTTTTTCAGTAACTTAAGAGGACTCCTTGCCCTACTGAGGCTCCCTGACCATATAACTAAAATCAGTACTCATCTCTCTCAGCTTCAGCCACTAGAAAATGAGCAGAATGACACTGCAGTCTTCTTTCCCCTAGGGGATTATCTTAGGGTTTCTATTACTGAAACTCCATGACCGAAAAGCAAGTTGGGAAGGAAAGGGTTTATTTGGCTTACACTTCCACAGTACTGTTTGTTGATCATTGAAGGAAGTCAGGACAGGAATTCAAACAGGGTAGGATTCTGGAGGCTGGAGCTGATGCAGAGGCCATGGGAGGGTGCTGTTTACTGGTTTGCTTCCTTTGGTTTGCTCAGCCTGCTTTCTTATAGAACCCAAGACACCAGTCCAAGGATGGACACACCCACAATGGGCTGGGCCCTCCCCCATCAATCACTAGTTACAAAAATGCATTACATCTGAATCATATGGAGTTATTTTCTCAGGTGAGTTTCCCTCCTTTCATATAATAGTAGTTTGTGTGTCAAGTTGACATAAGACTTTGCCAGCATAGATGTCATGAGGGAACGAACACCTGTAAAAATGGTCACTTCTAAGTGCTACTTTGTAGTAGGAAGTTTTTTGACCTTTCAAGGCCTGCTACCATGCAGCTGCTAAGTTTTAAACACAGAGGCTTATATTAATTACAAACTGTTTGGGCTATGGCTCAGGCTTATTACTTGTCAACTCTTATTTTAAGCCCAATATTTTTATTTATGCTTAGCCATGTGGCTATGTACCTTTTTCTCAATCTTGCGTTCTTGTCTTGCTTCTTTTGTGTCTCTTGGAGTCTCTTTTTGCTCTTCCTCTTCCCAGAGGTCTCTTAGTCTGGTAGCCCTGAGCATACTTCCTGTCTGCCTTCTGGCTAATCAGCATCTATTAAACCAATACAAGTGACAAATATTTATAGTATACAAGATCACAATTCCCTCAGAGCTACTTAAATATTGGTTCATTGAACACTTAGCAGGTGTGTGTGTGTGTGTGTGTGTGTGTGTGTGTGTGTGTGTGTGTGTGTTTACATGCATTCCAGGCCTTGAATGTATATGCATTATGGGTGCAGGTGTCAGTGGTGGCTAGAGGAGGACCTTCTATCCCTTGGATCTGGAGCAATTATGAGCCTTAACTGTGTGCTAGGATCAAAACTCTAGTATTTTGAATGGACAACAATGGCTTTTCTCTGTCTGTCTGTCTCTGTTGCCTCCTGTCCCCCTTCCCTAACAATGCAGCCCTGAATGGCCTGCAATTCATGATCCTTTTGCTTCAAGCTTTGCAGTATCTTCAATTATAGATGTGTGCTCCCATGGACAGTTTCAGATAGGGGAAAGGAGGTCATTAGGTTAAAATGAAGTGATGAGGGTGGTCCCTAATCCAGCATGACTTGATATCCAAGCAGAGGAGGAATTGTGAATACCTTCAAGCACATGAGAAAGACCATGGGAAGTCAAGCGGAGGAAGATGGACATCTGCAAGCCAAGAAGAGTGCAAAACAGCCATTTGGACTTTCAGCTTGTTTAACAACGAACCAACAAAATGTGTTTCTAGAGTCCAAGAAACTATTGGCAGCCCTAGCAAGCTACTGTGCTTCCTCAGCGTGGCAGGATTTGCCTTCCTTGTCACCTCCACTGGAGTTAGAATCATGTAGGAGACTGGTGAGATATACCTTTGGGTGTTTCTCTGAGAATGATTCCCAAGAAGATTAACTGAATTGGGAAGATTCATCTTGAATATGGGTGACACTACCTGTGACCCAGGCGGCCTAGACACAATAAAAAGGGAGATCTGGGGAAGACAGCTGAACACCCACTCTCTCTGCTTCCTGGGCAATGTGATGGAGATAGCTATAAGAGACACCAATGACCCTCAGAAGCAGAATCCAGAAGCTCAAGGTCCATTGAGAGTTGTTGACCTCTCTTATTGCCCAGTTTCAACCCCATTAGAGATATTATAACTTAAAATTTGAATTATAGGTCTGGGGCTATACCATTTGCATAGACTATGTAATGCCCTGAGAGTTTCAGGCTACACAAAGAGACCATGTCTCAAAAGACCAAACTTCGGGCTTCCACACTCAAGATCGCTTACTGTGAACTCTGCTAGGAGTCCCTGCCTCCGTCTACGCAGCAGCCATGCCGCCATACACCATTGTCTACTTCCCAGTTCGAGGGCGCTATGAGGCCATGCGCATACTGCTGGCTGACCAGGGCCAGAGCTGGAAGGAGGAAGTGGTGACCATGGATACCTGGATGCAGGGCAAGCTCAAGTCCACCTGTCTGTATGGGCAACTTCACAAGTTTGAGGATGGAGACCTCACCCTGTACCAATCTAATGCCATCCTGCGACACCTGGGCCGCTCCTTTGGGCTTTATGGGAAAGACCAGAGGGAGGCTGCCCTGGTGGATTTGGTAAATGATAGGGTGGAAGACCTTTGCCTCAAATACGTCACTCTTATCTACACCAAATATGAGGATGGTAAAGATGAGTATGTGAAGGCCCTGCCTGGACACCTGAAGCCTTTTGAGACCCTGCTGTCCCAGAACCAAGGAGGCAAGGCCTTCATTGTCGGTAACCAGATCTCCTTTGCTGATTACAACCTGCTAGAACTGCTGCTGATCCACCAGGTCCTGGCCCCTGACTGCCTGGACAACTTCCCCCTGCTCTCTGCCTCTGTAGCACGTCTCAGTGCCCGGCCCAAGATCAAGGCCTTCCTGTCCTCTCCCGACCATGTGAACCGCCCCATCAATGGCAACGGCAAACAGTAATAGACGGTCAAGACAGGAGCTGCTTGTCCCCCTTTCCCAGAATTAATAAAGTTTGCAAGACAGAAAAAAAAAAAGACCAAACTTCTTAAACAAAACAACAACAAATAATTAAAAATATCCCACAGAAATTAGCCACATTTCTTCTACAAAATAATAGGAGAAAGAGAAAGAAGAACAAGGAACAGTTATCACTGAATATACAGAAATGCCTAAATATAAAATACAGCAAAACAGGAACAAAATATAAATAGTTCCAGTTTTTGTCTATTTGTCTTAGAGTTTCAGTATGTAGCCCTGCCTAGCCTGAAACTCTCTATATTGACCAGGTTCATAAGATCTGCTTGCTTCTGCCTCCTAAGAGATGACATTAAAGGCGTAGAATGCTATGCATGGCCTGCTTATTGTCACAGTTCTTACCTGCATAATTTATCATAAGATTAACACTCAATCTGGGAGATATAATACATTAAGTAACACTTTATATTTACATCAAAATAAATTTCAAACAGACGTGAAACTTTATCTGTAATACATAAGAACATATAAGCAACATGAGAAAACAGCCATGGCATTTTGTACATTGGAGAGCATGGGTAATTTTTAAGCATGACACCCAAGAACTTTCACTGGAAACTTTTTTGTTGACTGTTCTGAGTATGAGTTTGTGCATGTGAGTTCACGTTCCCACTGAGGTCAAAGCATCAACACTCCTGGAACTGGAAATAAAGGTGGTGTGTGTTGCCTGATGTGGGTGTTTGGAATTGAATGCTGGTCCACTCTATAGCAGTATGTGCTCTTAACTGCTGAGCATTGCTCTGATGTGGGATGTCTTTCTGTATGCTGTGAATACCATTTATTAATAAAGGAACTATCTTGGCCTATGGCAAGCATCTTAGAAGTAGGTGGGAAATCCGAGCACAAATAAAGGTGAAGGAGGGTGGAGTCAGAGAGAGATGCGATCCAGTCACCCAAGAAGCAAGATGTAAAGAAATAGGTAAGCCACAAGCCACATGGCAAAATAGAATAATGGAAATGGATTGAATTAGGATGCAAAGCTAGCTAGCTAGCAATATGCCTGAGCCGTAGGTCAAGCAGAATATAATTAATGTAAGCCTCTGTGTGTTTCTGCAGGGCTGTGGGTCTGCAGGTTTGGATCACAGGCTGGACAGGCCAGAAACGTATTATTATATTGTTCCAGCCTCAGGCAGGTAGAGTAAAAAGAACATTTATTGTTGTTGTTGATGGCGGTGATACGTGTGTGTGTGTGTGTGTGTGTTTGTGTGTGTGATATGTGTGCATGCAGGTGCATGTGTATGGTGGCCAGAGAACATGCCTACTGTACAGTCGAAGGTACCCTCTTCTGTACACTGTATAAATACTACAAAAAAGAAAAGAAAAGGAAAAACCTAGAGAGAAAAGATAGATGGGATAATTTAAGCCAAACTATGGATGGATACTTACAATTAAGAATAAGCCTCTAGGGGCTGGAGAGATGGCTCAGTGGTTAAGAGCACTGTCTGCTCTTCTAGAGGACCTGGGTTCAATTCCCAGCACCCACATGGCAGCTAACAACTGTCTGTAGTTCCAGTTCCAGGCAAACACCAAGGCAAATAAATAAATGAATAAAGTTTAAAAAAAAAAAAAGAATAAGCCTCTATCTGTGTGTGATTTGTTTGGGACCTGGGTGGCAGCTCCTTCCCCCCCAAAACTGCAAAAACTACTATGAAGAGGGGGGTGCTATTTCATATATCTCTACCCTACTGACCATAGGAGCGGTCTGGGAGTAAATTCCTCATTTGGCCTGGACAACTGAACCTTCCGACTACTAATCTGAGTCACTTTGAGATTTGTTGAATGGCTTTTGGTTCATGAACTGGAAGAAGTGTCCTTTCCCTGCTTTGGGGGGTAGATGTAGCCATGGTGAGAAAATAAAGCTAACCAGGACAGAAAGAAAGGGAAGGCAGGGGGCATTTAATTGCTCCTTCCTTTAAGGTAACAGTACTGTTCTCTCTCTCTCTCTCTCTCTCTCTCTCTCTCTCTCTCTCTCTCTCTCTCTCTCTCTCTCTCTGAAGCTTAATTTGGCTCCGTGTCTGTCATTTGCACTTTGGTAAATTTTCATTGTCACATGTCTTATAGTCGAGGAGATTAGTAAAATGTACCTGCTGGCCTCAAGATGCCAAGGCAGGAGGATTGTTAAGTTCCAAGTGTGCCTTTTGCTAAGGAGAGAGTTCAAGATCATCTTGGACAACTTAGGGAGACCCTATCGCAAACCATAAAGTTCAAAAAGAGGGTGAGGCTGAAGAGATGGCTTAGCAGTTAAGAGCACATACTGCTCTTGCAGAGGACCAGGGTTCAATTCCCAGCGCCGACACTGGGTAGATCACAACTGGCATTAGATCAAGAGAGCTCTAGCTTAATTGATAGGTAATCTACTTGATAGATAATTATCAACCAACAACTGCCAGCTGATACCTTTTTGGTTTTATTGTTAATTAACCATAACAATGAATAGATATTGTTACAATATTTATTCTTTATCATAATTATTTTCACTTACTCATCATAGTTACTCAAGAAAACAATGGAGCTTATATTCATATGGGAGAAAAAGGACAATGACCCTGGGCCATTGAGATGGCTCCATCAGTAAGAACATTTAATGCTGTCCGATGGCCTGAGTGTGATGCCAGGAACCCATCATGGAAGGAAAGAATTTCAACCTCTTCTCTGTCTTCCACACTCATGCCTGCACCCCTCCACAAAATAACTAAATATAAACCAAGTTTTAAAAAGAGACAGTGACTCTCTATATAATCAAATGCAATAGTTTCATACTGATGCTTTGAGAAAAGCATGTAAGCACATGTTGGTACATGATCTTTGATGCCATTTCTGCTTTCTCAGAATAGATTCTAAGAGGAGATGTTACTCATGGTCCTGTAGGAAAGAATCTTCATAGCCCCAAGGTTCTAGAGCTGTTGGGCTCATCTGGCAACATCAGGAGACTTCCACCCAAGAGTTTTGAAAGAATTCAAGGTGAAAGTGTAGAATCATAATGGCTTACAATTACCCAGCAATAATGATGAAAGTTTGGGCCGGTGCCCAGAGTTCCTAAAGGGCCCTCAGCAAAGGGAGCCTCCAACTTTGCACCCATGTTGTGAAAGCTGGTGGAGGCAATGCCAAAGGGAAGTGTTCTGGCTTGTGTGGCCAACACTGCATATCAGAGGCTTCTGTGTTATGTTTCCTTAGGTATCCAGCCACCTTTCCATCATGAGCTCCATGGGGGTCTCTCCATAGGGCTATTTGCGTTTTAGATTTATGATAAATTATACAAAAATCTGTGTTTCATTCTACTATGATTATTGAGACATGAACTGTTACCTTTTACTTCCTTTTTTTTAAATGAAGGGGCTTATGTTGTTAAGGCTGGCCTCAAACTCACTGCTATATTCCATGTTGGTATACACCACACACACACACACACACACACACACACACACACCACAAACACTTGTGCTGAGACATACATACGAGCACACATAAATACGTCACGAAAATTAAAAAGGAAGACCATGCCTCTCTTCACAGAGTTCCTATGGACTTCTACCTTTCCCCTGTGGCCAATATCCTCATTTAAAAATTTAAGGTTGGCTTGGGACTTTGGTCCCGCTGTTCTTCATTCAGGAACTGGGATCTTTGCTCTGCTGCTGAGTGTGATTGTCATATGTCTTCTCTGCCCCTTGATCCTTCGGGTCACAGGCTAATCTCACACAGCAGTGCCTCCTCAGCTTTGCCTGTGGTGCACACAAAATGGCTGAGGAGAGGGAACCCATAGCATAGGCTTACATGTTGGAATCAGGCTAGCGTCTGGAGCATTGGAGTAGTTTGTGGCATAGCTTATTAAACTGGGGGTCACAACTCCATTGTAGAGCTGAATATCTAAAGGGGAGGGTCACAAAAAATTGAGAGCCATAAAAGTTTCTTGAATGTGCAATGACCAAAGATAAAGTCAAACTGGTAACAAACCTGAGATGTTTCAGGAAGCACTTGGCCATGTTACAGATTTGTTCCCGGAAGACTCTTGTCTTCTCTGAAATCAGTAACTAAAATAAATCTTGCATCCTTTGAATTACTGTTTACTTTGTCACAGCATTGCAACAGTAACTATTACACTGTGATTCTGCAACAAGCTGTGGTTGCTTATTTCTGTGATTCCATCTGGGGACAGATGCTTCCTGTGTTAAGCTCTATTTGGTGGTTGGGTCTCAGGGCTCATCGGTGTTAGTCTTTAAGAGCGCTAAGCTCTGACGTCAAGCCACGCCCTCCTCTGAGCTCTGACGTGTCAGGTCCCATTTAAAGCAAAGTTCCCACGTCCATCTCTCTCTGCCTTTGTCTTGGGAGCTCCCTTTTCTCTTTCTTCCTCTTACCTCCTCTTTCTCTTTCTTCTTGCCTCCTCTGCCATTATAATCATAATCTCTTTTAAATTAAAGCTCTTTTCTACATAGAAACAGCTGTTAAGAGTGTCCTGCTATCCACAGCTGCTTTCTGCCCCGTTCCCATCTGCAATCATAAGAACCCCCCCCCCCGGCCGGGTAACTGGGTATATGAGAGCCATGCCAATATATGCACAAAATCCTAACAATCTGGGTTTCATGGAATGCTTCATTGTGGTACCCATGGATGGATGGTCTGCATTCTCCACATTGATCAACACCTTGGCTTTCACTCTGTCCCTGAAATATAAGGCTGTCCCCTAGTTATATAGTAGGATGGGTTCTCTGTTTGCCTTGCTTTGTCACCTAATGGGGAGAAAGAAGGACAGAGTGGAAAGAACGTGGAGTCATCTCCTGATGTTTGCTGCTTGTTGACTGTGTGGTTTTATGCAAGTGGCTGCATCTTGTAAAGCCCCAGCTTCTCATCTGTAGGAAGGATGATTTGGATGATAGTGACCCAGTAGAGAGGATCACTTGAAACTGAAGATGTGGCAATTGATTTGTAACTGCAAAGTGCTTCTATAAAGGTGTCAAATATCCCTTTTGTCCTTTCCCCGTTCTCTTCCTTTTTTATTTCTCTTCATCTTCTTTTCCTTCCCTTCCTTATCCCTTTATTCTTTTTAATTTAATTTATTAACATGGTCTTCCTTTATACCCCTGGCTGGCCTGGAAAACTCTATGTAGATCAAGCTGGCCTCGAACTCACAGAGATTCGCCTGCCTCTGTTTTCTGAGCACTGGGATTAAAGATATGCTCCATCACACCTACTTTTACTGGGGCACCAACCCAGTATCTTGTACATGCTAAGTGAGGCAAGTACACTAACCACTGAGCATCACCTCCACTCCAGCCCATACCACCTATTTCCTTTTTTTTTTTTTTTCTAAAACTTTATTTATTTAATTATTTGCCTTGGTGTTTGCCTGGAACTGGAACTACAGACAGTTGTTAGCTGCCATGTGGGTGCTGGGAATCGAACCCGGGTCCTCTGGAAGAGCAGACGGTGCTCTTAACCGCTGAGCCATCTCTCCAGCCCCCACCTATTTCCTTTTCTGTTGTATTTTATTTGTATTTTGGAGACAAGGTATAATTGTGTAGTTCAGCCTGGCTTTGAACTCACATTGTAAACCAAGCAGGAGCCTCTTGCTTTCCTTCCCAGGGTTCTGGGATCACAGGTATGTGTCACTGTGCTCAGCCCATCTCACCATTCTTTCTCTTCTTGCAACAGGGTGTTAGTCCCTAAGATCCAAGCCCTCTGAACTCTGACATGAAGCCACGCCCTCCCTAGGCTCTGACATCACATCAGTCATCCTTTAAAGGCAAGGACTCACATGCAAGGACTTCCTTTAAAGGCAAGGACTCTTTTCCCTCTACCTTTGTCTTCTCTTGGGAGCTTCCTTCTTCCTTTCTTCTTCTCTTCTTCCCTTCCTGCTTTTTCTGCCACTTTAACCATAACCCCTCTGTTAATCATGATCATATATAATAAAGCTCTTTTCTACATAGAAACAGCTGTTAAGAGTCTCCTGCTATTTGCCGTTGCCTTCTGCCGAGCTTCCCGCATCCTGCATCCATAGAAACCTGCTGTCAGATAACTAGGTATATGTGAACTATGCCAAAATATGTTCAAAACCCTACAGGGTCCCATGTAGCTCAATCTCATTCTAAATTCTTTATGCAGCCAAGGATGCCCTTGAACTTCTGATTCTTCTCTTTCCATTTCAGGGCTGGAATTACATGTATATGTTATCATACACAGCCAATATCCATCTTCCTCCTTCTTCACTCTTGCTCCTTTTCTTTGAGAAAGGGTGTGTAGAAGCCCAGACTAGCATCAGATTTGCTATTCAGCCAAGGATGCCTTTGAACTTCTGATCCACCTGCCTCTACCTGGTAGGTTTCCAGGCATACCATACCCTGGTATGACATCATCATTGTATTTTGTGATTGTGGTTACATGTATCAGGGTCAGAGGACAAGCCTGGGTGTCAATCCTCTCTCCCCCCCTTGTTAGAGATGTGATCTCACTGTTGCTGTATATACAGGGCTGTCTGACCTTTGAGCTTCTGGGGCTTCTAGACATCTTAAGTGGGTTCTGGGGATTCCAATTCAGGTCCTCACATTTGCAAGGCAAGGGCTTGGCCTTTTGAGCCATCTCTGTAGTCCCCATTCTGTAAGCACAAAAACAGTGAGTGAGACATCCTACACATCTTAAATATCTATACCTCTTAGTATGAATTAGACAGGAAAAACACAAAAGCAGCAATGTTGTATAGCACTGTTCTTGGAGCCAAACTACTGGGTTTCCCTAAGACCAGATATATCTATGCTTGGACATGATCATCACAGGTGGACGTGCTAATTATTGTTGATGTTCCTCCAGGGAGGAGTGTGCGTGCTTGCCTCCATGCGTACATGTGTAACTGAATCCTCATCTGACTATTCAGCCATTCCTCCTAGCCATTTTCATGGAAATTCACTCCAATTATACATGGAATGGACTGTGGGATGCCAAAGATGTCTCTGGGAAGGGCTAGAGTGTATAGACTTGTGTATACAGAGGAAGGGGGCTCCATTTATGTTGCCAAGGAGAAGTCATTATTTATGCAGGGTAAAGACTGTGGCTGTTTTGGGGTCATCCATGCTCTTACCAGTAAACCCTCACCCATGCTCTTTACGTAAGCCAAATAAACTCAAAGTTCATCCTGGGGTGAAGGGAACTTTAGTTTGTCATTGGGACCTTGGAGGAAGAGGTAGATATTGTTCACCCTACCCCTACCCAGGGAAGGAATTTTAGCAACAGCTATGTTATAACATTTTTTTTTAAAAAAAAATTGCCAAGGAAGAGAGAGGAAGAGAGGAACATTTTATTTGATTTTATTTTGGTGGGAGATTGCTTCTCCAGGGTCTTAGGAGAGGTGCCAGGCCTGCAAATGCTTTGCACTCATGCGGAGAACAGCCAGATGGCTGCTGCTAGCTCCCTCCCTGTGCAAACATCCCTCGCCCTGCAAAGTAAACAGCCCCCCCCCACCCCCGGACCCAGAGACTCCTCCGCCCCACTTCTGTGTGGTGTACCCTGCAAAAAAGAGGGTGAGGCACAGGGACCTTGGCTTTGGTGATTTATTTAATCTTGGGCTCCTGGCAACAAGGTCATCTGTCTTGGCTCTCTTTCTTCTGTGTAAACAGAGCTACAGGGCCCACAAGGTTCAATAACAGCCTGGGCCAGGCTCTCCCTTTTCCTCTTACAAAGACACTCTTTAACTGTCGGGGTAGCTCGGCCCTGCCTGGACAGAAAGCTGCACTGGGAGATGCCCTGGTGGGGACTCCTGGATAATGGAGAGGAGAAAGGGATGAGGGGTGGAGTCTGCCAGTCCCTTCTGGTTCTTCAGCTTCAGAAAGGTCCATTGTGCCTAGGGTCTGAGATGAGAGTGATGGGGGAGTGGGTGTTAGAGAGTGGAGACCTTTGTGCCCTAGTAGTCCACAGACCTCCCCTTTTCTGTATCTGAGCATACACATATTAATCTTTCCTTCTCGCTCCCCTCCTTCCTTCTCTTCTCTCTAGCCCAACCTGACCTTGAACTCACAATTCTCCTGCCTTTAAGTCCTGAGTGTTGAGATTAGAGGTGTGCATTCACCAGGTCTAGCTTTGTGTGTGTGTGTGTGTGTGTGTGTATGTATCTGTGTGTGTGTATGTGTCTGTGTGTGACAGTGTGTGTATGTGCCTGTGTGTGTGGGTGTGTGTGAGTGTGTGTGTATGTGTCTGTGTGTGACAGTGTGTGTATGTGCTGTGGGAGTGTGTGTGTATGTGTCTGTGTGTGTGTGAGTGTGTGTGCATGTATATGTGTGGGAGCCAGGGCACAGCCCCGTGTGTCATTCCTCAGATGTTATCTATCTTTTAAAAACATTTTGTTTTGAAACAGAGTCTACTGTTGGTCTGGAAATTACTAGTAGGCTAGGCTGGCCATCCAGAAGCATCAAGTCCTTCCTGTCTCTTTCTCACAATGTTAGGATTTTTCTCTTCTTTTCTTTCTTCTCTTTTGTTTCTGTTTTTTGAGACAGGGTTTCTCTGAATAGGCTGGCTTCGAACTCAGAGATCTGCCTGATTCTACCTCCTGAATGCTGAGATTAAAGGCCTGTGCCACCTTGGCCAAGCTCTTTTTTTTTTCTTAATGTGAGTTTTGGTATTAAACTCATGCTTGCAAGGCAAACATTTTAGTAGCTGAGTTATGGAGCCAGTCCATTCTGGATTTTGTATGTTATATTATTCACAGTTGTGTAATTAAAAACAGAATTTATTCTCATTCTCTGTCTCTTTCTCTGTCTCTCTCTGTCTCTTTCTCTGTCTCTCTGTCTCTGTCTCTGTCTCTGTCTCTGTCTCTCTCTCTCTCTCTCTCTCTCTCTCTCTCTCTGTGTGTGTGTGTGTGTGTACCTGTGGAATACAAAAGCAAGAGCCACATTTCATGAAGCTAGAGTTGAGCAGTTGTGAACCACACTATAATAAGTGCTGAGAACTGAACAAGGGTCCTCTGCAAGGGTTCTTAACTCTGCCTCTGACTTTTGCCCAGTTTACTAGACTATTATCATTCCTTTAGTAGACAAAGACACTGAGGCTTAGGCAGGAGACTGACTCGTTCTCAGGCATAAGCAATGGTTTTCTATTTCAAACCCCTGTGACTAAGAAGGATGTGTTTCTTTCTTTTTTTTTTTTTAACTAGTAATTTTTTTTAATTTAAAGAGTTTTCTTCTCACACCCTCTACTGCTCCCCATCTCTCTCCTCCTCTCTGTCATTCCTCAGCCCCCCTTTCATTTCCCCACCCATTCCCCAGGGAGGGCAAGGAATCCCAAGGTGAGTCAATTTGATCTGGCACATCCAGTTGAGGTAGATCCGAGTCCCTGCCCCGTATCAAGGCTGAGTTAGGCGTTCCTCTGTAGGGAATGGGCTCCGAGATGTCAGTTCATACACCAGGAACATACTCTGATCCTACTGCAGGAGGCTCCACAAACTGCCCACGATGTCTGACCGTCATCTACATTCAGAGGGTTTAGTTCCTTTCTGTGAAGGTTCCTTAGCTGTTATTTCAGAGTCAGTGAGTGAGTCAGCCATCTCTGTGGGTCTCCTCCTCCTCACAATCCTGATCCCTTTGCTCATATACTCATTTCAGCTGTACTGGGAGTTCGACCTGGTGCTTGGCTGTGGATCTCTGCTTCTGCTTCCATCAGTTGCTGGATGAAGGTTCTAACATGACAATTAGGGTGGTCATTCATTTGATTAAAGGGGAAGATCAGTTTAGGCACCCTCTCCACTATTGCTTTGTTCTCCCTCCGTTGCTCCTCACACTCAACCATCTCCTTCTCTTAAGATCTCTTCCCACCCTCCTTGCTTGCTTCCCATTATGATCCCAGTTTACTCAGGAGATCTTCCCTATTTCTCCTTCCTAGGGGATCTATGGATGTCTCTCTTTACTTTCTCCTGTTACCTAGCTGCTCGGGGTTTGTGGATTGTAGCCTGGTTATCCTTTGCTTTATGTCTAAAATCCACTTATGAGTGAGCACATACCATGTCTATCTTTCTGGGTCTGTGTTTCCTCACTCAGGAGGATATTCTCCAAATCTATCCATTTGCCTGCAAATTTCAGGATGTCATTTTTTTTTCTGCTGAGTAGTATTCCATTGTGTAAATGTACCACAATTTTTAAAATCCATTCTTCAGTTGAGGAACATCTAGGTTTTTTTTTTTTTTTTCCAGGTTCTGGCTATTACCAATAATGCTGCTATGAACATAGTTGAGCTGATGCCCTTGGGGTAAGTATCATCTATTATTTATCTTTCCATTTTCTTTTAAAAAACATTTAAAATGACTTATTATGATTTTTTTGTGCATTGGTTTGGTGTTTTGCCTGAGGATGCCAAATCCCTGGAACCAAAGTCGCAGACAGTTGTGAACTGCCATATGGGTGCTGGGAATTGAACCTGGGTCCCCTAGAAATGCAGCCAGTGCTCTTAACTGCTGAGCCATCTCTCCAGAAGCTCCTTATTGTTCCATCTTCTATTATCAACTATCATCTATCTATCTATCTATCTATCTATCTATCTATCTATCTATCTATTTATCTATCTACCTATCATTATCATCACCTATCATCATCTACATAATCTAAGTCTATCATCGATCTATGTCTCAATTATTATCTTTCTATCTATGGATCTACTTTGTCATCTATCTATTATCTTTCTTCTACTTAGCACTCACCTATGGATCTATCTATTGTCTATTTATCATCTCCCTAATCTATTTCAGTATTAGGGGTTGAAGCTAGAGCCTTACAGGTGCTTAGTTAACACTGTACCATTGAGGGACATCCCCAGCCCTATTTTTACTTGATTAATTTTTTTGATAAATGGTCTCATTAGCTCAGGCTAGACTTTAACGTATCATTCTTCAGCTTCAACCTCCTGAGAAGCTGGAATTATAAACCTGCACACACACAGGGTCTGGCTTATTTGCATTTTTTTTTTTTTTTTGGTAAGGACCTTAGATCTTCCACTTTCCCAGAGTTATCTCCTGGTACCAGACCCATTTGTCACCTTAGTGAAGACCTTTTGGAGAAAAAAGTACAATCAACAATTTCTACTCGGGGTGGAACTTGGCAGGGACTCCTGGAATTGCTGTTGCTACCTTTTCCATGCAAAGCAATTATTACAGTCTAAATTTCCATGGCACACTGTAGAGGCTAAGTGAGGGAGGGAAATGCAGCCACTCTTCCGTTTATAGAGAAGCAGCAGCGCCGGCAGGTGTGGTTGGAAGACAAGAAAAGCGGCTCAGAGGCCTTTGAGAAGAAACCTCTTGCCTGAGATCTCACTATGTAGTCCAGGTTGTCTTTGAACTCACAATCCACACCTTCCATTATTCAGTGCTGCGGTTATAGAACTGTGTGGTGCTGTGGAACCGAACTCAGGTCCTCTTTGCATGTACAGAAAACCCTGCCTGTGCCATCTCCCAGCCCAACGAAGACAGACATTCTATAACTGGAGCCAACTCTGAGGGTTTCAGTGACTCTGAGGATTTTCAGTGGGTGGATTTTTAGCTTACATGACTCTTGAGTGTGTTGGTATAATATAAATTCAAAAATCACATAGAAATCATTAAACTCAATCTTGAGAGCTGGGATTATGACTTAGTTATATGCTAGAATTTGTGTTTAGCATGCATGAAATCCTGCCTTCCACCCCCAAAACCACAGAAAACAGGGGTGGCATTGCATGGCTGTAATCCTAGAACTTGAGAGGTGGAGGAGGAAGGATCAGTAATTCAAGGTCATCCCTTGATATGTAGCAAGTTTGGGGCCAGTTGGGGCTACATGAAATGAGGTATTTTAAAAATGGGGTAGGGGTGTGGTGTGAGTGGAATAGAAAGGAGAAGCCAGGTCTGGTGATATAGATAGTCTTGCAGAACCATGCTCCAGAGGAATGGGGGAGGGG